>OY482672.1:156779604-157032104 GCA_960531455.1 Urophora cardui | reverse complement strand
ATCATCATCATCATCATCATCATCATCATCATCATCATCATCATCATCATCATCATCATCATCATCATCATCATCATCATCATCATCATCATCATCATCATCATCATCATCATCATCATCATCATCATCATCATCATCATCATCATCATCATCATCATCATCATCATCATCATCATCATCATCATCATCATCATCATCATCATCATCATCATCATCATCATCATCATCATCATCATCATCATCATCATCATCATCATCATCATCATCATCATCATCATCATCATCATCATCATCATCATCATCATCATCATCATCATCATCATCATCATCATCATCATCATCATCATCATCATCATCATCATCATCATCATCATCATCATCATCATCATCATCATCATCATCATCATCATCATCATCATCATCATCATCATCATCATCATCATCATCATCATCATCATCATCATCATCATCATCATCATCATCATCATCATCATCATCATCATCATCATCATCATCATCATCATCATCATCATCATCATCATCATCATCATCATCATCATCATCATCATCATCATCATCATCATCATCATCATCATCATCATCATCATCATCATCATCATCATCATCATCATCATCATCATCATCATCATCATCATCATCATCATCATCATCATCATCATCATCATCATCATCATCATCATCATCATCATCATCATCATCATCATCATCATCATCATCATCATCATCATCATCATCATCATCATCATCATCATCATCATCATCATCATCATCATCATCATCATCATCATCATCATCATCATCATCATCATCATCATCATCATCATCATCATCATCATCATCATCATCATCATCATCATCATCATCATCATCATCATCATCATCATCATCATCATCATCATCATCATCATCATCATCATCATCATCATCATCATCATCATCATCATCATCATCATCATCATCATCATCATCATCATCATCATCATCATCATCATCATCATCATCATCATCATCATCATCATCATCATCATCATCATCATCATCATCATCATCATCATCATCATCATCATCATCATCATCATCATCATCATCATCATCATCATCATCATCATCATCATCATCATCATCATCATCATCATCATCATCATCATCATCATCATCATCATCATCATCATCATCATCATCATCATCATCATCATCATCATCATCATCATCATCATCATCATCATCATCATCATCATCATCATCATCATCATCATCATCATCATCATCATCATCATCATCATCATCATCATCATCATCATCATCATCATCATCATCATCATCATCATCATCATCATCATCATCATCATCATCATCATCATCATCATCATCATCATCATCATCATCATCATCATCATCATCATCATCATCATCATCATCATCATCATCATCATCATCATCATCATCATCATCATCATCATCATCATCATCATCATCATCATCATCATCATCATCATCATCATCATCATCATCATCATCATCATCATCATCATCATCATCATCATCATCATCATCATCATCATCATCATCATCATCATCATCATCATCATCATCATCATCATCATCATCATCATCATCATCATCATCATCATCATCATCATCATCATCATCATCATCATCATCATCATCATCATCATCATCATCATCATCATCATCATCATCATCATCATCATCATCATCATCATCATCATCATCATCATCATCAAAATCATCATCATCATCAAAATCATCATCATCAACTTTTTCCTCTTGATTTATTTTATTTTTTCATTCATCATTTTCTTCTTCCTTTCTTTATGCTTATTTCTTCTTCTCTCACTGCTATTCCGAGCGTTACCGGAAAATTACTTTACTGGTAATTTATGTTGCTGAAAATTGTTACCATCTTTTCAATTGGTATTCTGTCACAAATGGTAACGCTGTCAAAGCATTTCCATACGAACGGAATTGAATCGGGCTGAAAATGGTAACAAAATATTACCACGTATTGAGGTGGTAACTTAATTTTCTGCTGCCAGAATACGAAAAGAGTGTTTATAGTACCAGATTCTTTATTTCACCAGTAAAGTAAATTATGTTACCACACCGGAATAAGGCCGTCTTTGTAGACTTAAATCACTGCACTCTGATTTTTTTAACCTTTTATTTTTGTCATCTTATTCGTCTTCTTCTTCTTCTTCTTCTTCTTCTTCTTCTTCTTCTTGTTCTTGTTCTTCTTATTCTTCTTCTTCTACCTCCTAATTTCCTGCTTGTCACCCTCCGTGCGAGAAAACCTAATGTAAGCATGACCGTAATGATTTTCAATAATAAAATAATGACACACCCTAATGTACAAGTCTATCTATATGTACATGCATAAATATTTACTTTTGCTACAATACAACATCAACAACATTTTATGTACGTGTACTTGCGGCTTTACCAACATTACCTGCCACAAGCATATGCAACACCGCCATCACAACCAGCGCACTCTGAGTGCCCTGTTCTTCCATTCAATCAGTCACCCATTCACTCGTACAATTCGCGGCTTTACGAAGGTGTTAACGTCTGTTATTATTAACTGAAATTGACATGCGGTAGGTTGGCTGATGTGTGTGTGTGTGCGTGTAAGATTATCCTTTAGCAAATAAACTACCTTAGCGACACTTCTCCCCCTCTCTCTGCCGCTGCATTGTGCCACTTGATGTTTGGTGTGTGCCAGAAAGCAAATGAATAGCAACCAAAGGTTGCCTAGCGGTGTTAACAATAACAACAACAGCAGTCCCTTATAGGTGAGCTGTTTGATTGAGGCTCGACAGCCGCGATTTTCAGTGCCACAATGACGAACTGTTGACATCGTCAGCAGTATTGGTTGCTAATAACAACAACAAAAAGGTAAAAAAGGCTTTAGAACTTGTTAACTAATCCTCATCATACTCGTCAAAGGCATTATCGTTGGGTGTATCTGTATCTATTCTTAGTGCTGATTGAGTGACGTGAGTACCTACGTGTATATCTATTTTTTATTTGCGTGCTTCAATTGCGTCAAAGCGGTGACATATTGACTTTTTGCAGCTCGATTTTCAATGGAAATACTTCATCGAAAGGATAATTATTTGTTTTTTATGGAGTACGTGTGGATATAAGTACTCTTTTCATATATGGTTTGCTTTAAATTGCTTCGTGCATTGAAGGCTTGTGTACTTGCCTTCGCAGAAATATTTCCAATCCTTTGTAGAGCTTTTTTCTCCGCCATAGGCGGTCTCAAACACGACAAAGTTCAACTCATTTCATAATTTAAAGCTCTAGACAAGCAAAATACAAACCTACAAACTTTTATCCATGCAGCGGGAGTTATCTGTTGGAGTGTTTTCTCCCGTTTTTGAGGGTTTATGGTTTATTATTTCAGCCAGAGTTGGAATCATTCCGCACCCACATAGTCCTAATTTTAGGCGATTCATTATTTTCTCATGTTATTAGCTCCCTATACGAAGTGAATTGAATCTCCGTTACCAATATTTCTTCATTCTTTTGATATCTAAGTTGAAAACTCTCTATAATTGACCTTTTAACCCCACACTTAGCTGATGAGTCAACAAAGTGACTTTGAAAGCGTCTTTATAGACAGTACAACCAACTTTCTATTAGAAAGACGCTTCTTCACTACTAAATTAAGTGATCGTATCGATATGTACATACATATGTCTATATATGAGCAAATACACATATAAAGTATAATTCACTTACTTCTCATTCTTTAGTCACCGTTTACAATTGTAATTATCTATTGCAAGTACTCAAATAGCTAATGCACGTTGCTGTGACCATGATAATGACTTTGGCTGGCTGGTAAGTAAGTAGTACTTAGTGCCACAAATAAAAAAAAAAACAATACAGTTTTAAAGCTTTCTCTATATGCAGACAATCCCTGCAAAAAATGCGATTAATCCGGGACGTGTCCGGGATCAATCGCAAGGGAGCATGCGACTAATACAATTTTACATCCCTTTATATGGAGTGAATTGATCGCATTTGTTCGAGCATGTCCTATGAAGAGACTAATTGTTCAACTTGCATACCCGAACGGGTACCAATGTAGATTAATCACTAACATACCGAACGGGTACAAATGTAGATCAATCGCTTTCATCCCGAGCGGGTACAAATGTAGATTAATCGCTTTCATCCCCAACGGGTATAAATGTAGATCAATCGCTTTCAGCACGATCGGGTACAAATGTAGATTTTTCCAAGTTGTTATCCAAGGCAATTTTTAATAACAATCTTTTAAAAATTGTAAATGTTCATGCATATTTAAATAAAGAGTATATAATATTTTACTTTTGTAAAAAAATCTCAATAAATAAGTTAAAAAAATTGTTAGTTTTTTATGCATTATATGAGCGTAATGTAAAGGATTTTTTCTTAGGATATTTTAGGCAACATTTTGTTAAAATTATTATTCATCATTGTTATTAAACGAAAGGGTGTTCAATTCGTTTTACCGGTTGTTCTACAATTTTTTAAATACATAGCATATTTTTGTAAAATTTCTACATTTAAGGAATCTACATTTATACCCGTTCGAGATGAAAGCGATTAATCTACATTTATACCCGTTAGGGAACAATTGGTCTACAATTATTCTACATTTATACCCGTTAGGGAACAATTGGTCTACAATTAGTCTACATTTATACCCGTTCGGGAACAATTGGTCTACAATTAGTCTACATTTATACCCGTACGAGAACAATTGGGGACTAATTGTGGACCGATTGTTCTCGAAAGAGATCAATCGAGGACAAATCTCTTTCGGGATTGATCGCACATTTTTTTGCAGGGATACAACAAAAACAAGCCTACAAACATGTATACATACGCTATAAGTAAAATGCTCTAGCAGAAAAAAGGGGGCTGAAGTACATACATACACAAAAAAGAGTAATCAGTAAATAAAATTTATGCTTGCACGATCACAATACAAAAAAAAGAGAAAGAAAGGAAAGGCAAAATAAAAATATGAAATAGAGACTAAAAAACTACAGTAATAATAACAATAGCAACAAAACGCTACAGTCAATTAACCAAGCGTAGAGACACAAAAAAAAGCCGGCTAGCGAAGGCAATGCTCACTTTGTACCCAATTTTTGTCTGAGTGGACCCCTAGTAAAATTGTATGCCGAATAATTGTCTAGAATATTTTAACCCTCTAACGACTTAAAAATTGCATTTTTTGCGTACTCCTTGAAAAAGCTGCCAAAATTGCGCTTACGAGAGCAAGTTAATGGATTAGTCAGTTCTATAGAATTAGTGAAATTTTGTGCCAAATAGTTTTCTAGAATATATTAACCCTGGAAAGGCCTTTAAAAAATGGTGTACAAATAACGCTTTTGAGTAACGCGAATAATTTTCTAGACCATTTTAACCCTCCAACAAACTTCAATATGCTATTGTTTTCAGACTCGCTAAAGAAGATGCCAAAATGACCCGTACAAGTGCTGGTTAATGGGTTAAATCTTCTACAGAATTTTGAAAACTTTACGAGGAATAGTTTTCTAAAACATTTTAATCCTCTAGCGACCTCAGAAATTCCATTTTCTCCGAACTTTATAAAAGGTTGTCTAAAATACCCTTTCGTCAGAGAGAGTTTAGTAAAACAGAGAAAGATAAATTAGTAAAATTTGAAGGCGAAAAATCTTCTAGAATATTTTAACCCTCTAACGACCTGCGAAACTCCGTTTTATGCGAACTCTCTAAAAAGGGTGCTTAAAATATCCTTACGAGAGCATGTTAATGGGTTAAATGTTTTCGAGAATTTCTGGAATTCTGTGGCGAATAATTTTCTAAAACAGTTAACCCTCTAACCGCCATAAAAATGCCTTTATTCTCTTACTTTCTAAAAAAGGTATCCAAATGGCACTTTCGTGTGGGAGCTAATGGGTTAAAAATTTCTACAATATTAGCCCTCATAAAATTTTACTATACCTAAGCACCTTATAAATATATTTTTCTCCGTTATGTACCTACTTTAAGCATTATGCGGTGCTTGTAGTGGCACTACTAAGTGTACGGTATTATCATCTCTAATACATACACATACATATGTATGTATTTAGCAAGCACCCTGCAGTAAATTTGTTTCACTGCTGAAGGATCAGTGATGATTCTTTGCTGAATATTCATCACTGTCGTCATAACTCAGTATATTTTTATTTGTTTTTGGTTTTTTTTCTGAGGAAAGCAAACCATTTATATGAAAAATTCATCAGTCTTTATATGAAAGTATTCACTGATGACTCCTCGTCATAGGTGAATTGCATCAGTGATTCATTAAGGATTCATTGCGGATTTTTACTACAGGGCATTTAGGCTTGGACTACTGTTTATAAATATATATATTTATTGTTGTTTTTGTGCCCACAATTCCAATTCCACAGGTGCTTTATGAATCGTACTTATGAGCACAAATGAAAGATTGTAACTGCAGGCGGTACGTACAATCTAAAATAAACTGGCAGCGATAATGGCAAAGCCACGTTTTTTATTTAATAGAGGGCATAAATAAAAGTATAGTAAGCAAAGAAATAAAGAAAACTAGTATCGCCGGTGGTCGAAATTCGACCATGCAATTTATTTTTTCAACTTTGTATTGGTACAAAAATTATTCCTTTTCGCGGAGATAAGCAACACTTTCCAAATTCCAGTTGTACCGCAACACTGATTTGCTCTTTTGATCACGGTCCGACGCGAAATCATGGTCAAAATCAAGGCAGATCTAGGAAGGTAGGCCCGGTGGTGAGCGCTTTTAAATTAAAGCGACTCTTCAACTGTGTTTACGATATTTGTAAACATGTTTACGATATCTATTTATCTTAACTAAAAATTTGATTTATTAATTATAAAGAAATTAAATAATTTATAGAAAAAATTATATGCCTATGCACTGCTCCTGACTCATACGAACACATCCATATCAATTTTATGTGGATATGAGTATGTTAAATGTGCAAAACAGCCTGGCAATTGTTTGTATGGGAAAAATGTTAGCCTATTAATATATACATAGACATAGATTGTACCTAGTTGAGTGAAGGTTTTGTTTTATTTGCATACGTGCTAAGCGCTATGTTGCTGGATACATGTTTATATACATGCACATATGTGTATTTGATTGTTTTTGTGTGCGGAAAGTCAGTTTAGCGTGACAATTTACATATATGTATGTATGTATGCAGTAAGTACAATTAGATAGTCTCAAATTTGTGTATGATGGAATTGTAAAAGCAAAAGGTTGATGATGAAATAAAATACACATGTATGAATGTATGTAGATAAATGAAAAGCAACATTATTATTTAAATACGCCAATTTAACAAACTTTCATTTTTTCTGCTGATTTTCTTATTTGCCTTTTTCTTTTTCTTTAGGCTAAATGCGTAAGCAGCCTTTTTGTTTAATTTTTGATGTGTAAACATCTTTGCTGTAGCTACGAGTAATTTCGAAAAACAGGTAAAGTTTACGCGTAAACATGTAAATGCGTAAACCGAAAATGACCTTGGCATTGTCAGTGGTAGGTAGGCATGTACTTACAAATGCTTGCATGCATAGTCGTGCAAAGTCAAATATCAACAATGCGACAAATAGGCAAAATAAAAAGGACCAACCTGTTTGATGTATGTAAATGTATGCAAATGTATAGATATGCATACCTCATCTACCTATCTAATTTTCTGAGCAATATTGGTATCAAATGAAATGTTTTGAGCAAGGCTTCTACAGGGAGCTCTACTCTTTATGATTCCTAGTTCGGGTCCCGAGATATGGGCCAAAACGAGGACCCGGATGATGCTTGAATGTTTCTGAGCAATATTGGTATCAAATAAAAGGTGTTGAGCAGGGCTTTCACATAGAGCTCTATTCATTTTATGAGTCCTAGGTCGGGTCCCCAAATATGGGTCAAAATGTGATCGCGTATTAACCCGTAATGTTTCTGAGCAATATTGGTATCAAATGAAAAGTGTTGAGCAGGACTTCTACATGGAGCTCTACTCTTTATGATTCCTAGGTCGGGTCTCCAGATATGGGTCAAACGTGGACTCTGATGATCTTGCATGTTTCTGAGTAATACAAAACAAAAGAAAATAGAAAATCAAAATTTAAAAATTAAAAACCAAAACAAACAAAAACAATAAAATAGTAGCAGTCAAAATGACAACAAAAAATTACAAAAACGATAGTCGCATTTTAATCCATACAAAAACCAGGAGAAAAAGGAATAAGGAAAAGGGTATAAATATCCGATTTCGAAACTGTTTACACATCAATATTCATGAATACTCGTTATTCACGCTTTAATTTTTTTTTTTTGTTTGATGGTTTGAACTTATCAGAATGGAGGTCACGACTTGAAATATTTATTAGCTAATACATACTTATTTCTGCCTTACATAAATCTGTGGACATTTGGAAAAGCAACCTAAGTCTAAATTCGCAATTTTACAGTAGAGCAAAAAACAGTTTTGCAAGTGCACAGAGTCTTTCTATCATATATTTTCATAGAAGTAAGAGCGTGGCATGATAAAACAATTTGCTGTTGTTAATTTTAAATTGAATTTTTATTTCTTGGCATAACGGTTTTTATTTAAGTGGATTTCAAATAATATAAGTGCTTTTTCCAAATTGTTTTTTGAAAAAAACACCAACTTATCTCAATTTGGGTTCTTTTTCAAATTGATCTTCATCAGAATTTTATAGAATTTTAGCCTCCTAATAGGAATTAAGTTCATTTGGCAAATTGAAACATGATAGAAAATCGACTTAAGTTGCTAATTAGGTTGGTTTATCAAAAGCATATTGAATATGCCACCTAAATTAAATTAGGTTCTTTTTTCAATAGGAATTCTTGCAATTTTTCTTATCACTTCCATCTTATCTTAAGTTAAGTTGCTTTGGCAAAAGCATTTGTGAAAAATATAGACTTAAGATGATTTTCGATTCATCACATCTCCTGAACCCGAAATGATATCGTAATACCGATTAGACAGAAAGAAGCGTATTTTAAAGTGTATATTTATGATAAAAAAATCTGAAAATGCACCTAGGTCGACTTAGGTGGTTCTTTCAAATGTCCACAGAAATATATGTATGGATTTTGCTTTATTTTAATTGTTGCTTGTTTATTTCAGTACGCTTTAAATAGACTAATTAATTAATTATTGATTTTATTTCATTTTATTTTCTCACAATTTTTACTTATAAACCTTTTTAGTTAGTTAAAGCGATAAAATATGCAAATGAACGCACACCTCCGGGCAAAATAATTAAATTTTCTATAACCATAAAATTCACATTGCCACTACAACTTCATTGCACTATAAAAAAAATTCGCTACAAACCTCTCAGTCAAATATAAAACATTCATAAATTCTTCCATCAAGCCATCAGACCATCAGCCATTCATTTACCTGCTGCAACTGTGACATCGTGAGTGCCATTCAGCATTTGGCTTGCGGTTGGCTGTCCCTTCTGGTCACATGTGACCGGAAATGATCATAAACAATGAGACAAATGCAATAAAGGAGAGTGACCAATGCGTCGAAACGTCAATTGCGGTAGTGGAACTACACACCTATGTACATATATTACCTGTGCATGCATAAACATGTGTTTGTTTGTATGTAAAGTGTAAAAGCATTGATGACGCACTCGAGTAAAAACGGCAGCAGAGCACAGGTAGAGACAGAGCGAGTGTTATTCACCACACGCATGAAGTAATTGTTATTGTAAATAGTTTATGCGGCGGCAACATTTGAACTAATGGAAATTTAATGGAAAATCCGCATCGCGTCCGTCCGTCCGTCCGGCTGGCTGGCTAGTTTATGATGATGATTACTATCCACTTACTAGTAGACGGCGCGACAAAAATCATGCGACAAATTGTTATAGGAAAGTATGTAATATACATAGTTTAAATGTATTTCAAATCTAAGGCAAGTCATTAAAAGCAAAAAACCGCCCTTGCAAAGGTAAACTCATGCACGTATTGCCAGACAAAGGAAAACATGCTCACTAGCTCACATGCGGGTACCTTTGTATTTATAACAACCCTGCAGAAAATCGCGCTAGTTCTGGACTAGTGGAGTACTAGTTCAAAAAGTGAAAGGTTCGATCTTGTTCAAAAATGGTTCACCAAGTTCCATTTGGTATTACCCAGCAAAAGACAGCAAAGGGGGGGGGGGGGCATTATTGTCATTGAGATTATTATTAATAGCTGTAAACATAAATTTTTGATGAAGTCACAATAATAAACTCTGCATCTCTTCATAACCAGTTCTAAGCTATTTGTGAACTCTCTAGTCGTTTTTGTGGGATTGCGCCTTATATTAGCTGCAGGGAAGTATCAACATGCCTCTCTAACGTGACTGAGTAAGGAAATTTGTGGTGGATTTTTAGTTGCGCACTTTACATAAACAATTTGATTGCATCAACAGCAAATAGCTAAATTAATTCATGATTTAACACAAACCAACGCTTCGCTTTAATACTTTTTTTTTGCTTTTTTTTTGTATTTGCTCTACACTGAATACATTTAATTTAGCATGTAGGTCACGCTATGTGTGTGTGGTGGCTTATGCACAGGTAGTTAGGTACATGTGTACCGGGAAAATGTATGGAAAAACTCAAAAAATTCATCGGTTGCTGGTCAAAGTGCGTACGCATATCATTTCGCTCGAGGTTTGTGATTTTAGTGTTTTCTTGTTGTTGTTGTTGTTGTTGTTGTTAGTGTTTTTGTTATCGTTAATGCATTTCCATAAAATTCATTTTGGTTGCTTTCATTGGTGGCGCAAATAATAATAAATATTGTATAATGCATATGGAAATACAGAAATATCTTTTTTGTTGTTTTTTTTTTTGTTACTTTCTATGTGAAAGAGCATTTACATATGAAAGCGCTTACTGGACCTTTCACCTTTGCTTTGAGCAAATGGCAATCATATTTCAGAAGCATACATATGAATGTTGAAACAAAATATTGTAACCGCGTGAAATTGAAAAAGAATGAAACATTTTGTAAGCGAATTTCATTCATAAATTTAATGTTTCTATCAGCATTTGCTGCCACATGCAACCACAAGAGTGTAGTTACCTCAAAAAGGCAACTTTTCGTAAAAAGGTATCAGAACCACCAAATGGACATAAATAAAAATAGGTAAAAAAACTTTTTAAGTTAAACGGTTTTATGTTATACATACATTGCAATGTTTAAGATAAATGTACTAAAAACCAAAAAATAATAAAATAGATACAGTCGTGGGAATTATAAACATTTGCATAGACTAGACTAAAATAAAACCGGGGGACACGTCAATTGTCTACAAATTATCGACTTAATGTGCGATAGAAGAATCGTTTAATTCGTCGTTAGGCAGTTGGCCCGCAGACGGTGAGGAAATTACTTACTATTTTCTTGCTCATGGAAATTCCAATAGTTATACACTCCATGTTAATAAAAGAGATGTTTCAACTAGTTTATCGTTGGACATTCACACGAGGAATCGTTTCACTGCTCGTAGTTTGTCTTTAATCGACAAAACATATGATAAAAGTACTACTCGCTCACCACTATGAAACCCTAAAACTCGCTTATAATCGAGCTTGCTAGCTTTTTTCCACATTCTAGCCCTACTTATCACACGTCCATCGTTGTCGGTTGAACAACTGCCTAATTATAGTGTAACATTACAAAACAAACATTTTAATCAACGATTGTAGACAATTGACGTGCCCCCCGGTTTTATTTTAGTCTAGTCTATGCAAATGTTTATAATTCCCACGACTGTATCTATTTTATTATTTTTTGGTTTTTAGTACATTTATCTTAAACATTGCAATGTATGTATAACATAAAACCGTTTAACTTAAAATTTTTTTTTTTACCTATTTTTATTTTCTAGTTTTTAGTTTTTATTTCGCATTCTGTTTAATTCATTTAGTGCTTCATTATTGCAAGGTTTCTTGCCCGTTAGTTTATTGCAGTCCAACGCCTCTATACGTAGTCCCTGCAAATAGGATTTTCAGTTTTAATTACCCCGATCTCAGCTCCACCTAGCGGAATTTTTTTTTAAGAAAATATTTCTTTTCAAGGTAGTAATACATGTTCCGAATTTCAGCCAAATCGGACCATAAATGCGATTTTTGTAAATATAGCGACCCACGCGCCACCTATCGGAAGTTTTTTTTAGGAAAATATTTCCTTTCAAGGTAGTAATACATGTTCCGAATTTCAGCCAAATCGGACCATAAATGCGATTTTTGTAAATATAGCGACCCACGCGCCACCTAGCGGAATTTTTTTTTTAAGAAAATATTTCTTTTCAAGGTAGTAATACATGTTCCGAATTTCAGCCAAATCGGACCATAAATGCGATTTTTGTAAATATAGCGACCCACGCGCCACCTAGCGGAATTTTTTTTTAAAGAAAATATTTCTTTTCAAGGTAGTAATACATGTTCCGAATTTCAGCCAAATCGGACCATAAATGCGATTTTTGTAAATATAGCGACCCACGCGCCACCTATCGGAATTTTTTTTCATAATATTGCATTGTCATCGGGGTTATACATGCGTACAAAATTTCAGATTAATCGGTTGACAGGAAGAGGGTGAAATTTCAATTAATAAATTTGACCCAAGAATAAAACAAACGGGGTGAGCTAAATAAAACCGTTTAAAAAGATGGCTTGCTAGTGAAAAAAGTCTCAAATATCAAATGATCAATTATTTCCTTACTCAAAAAGGGTAAGATATAGTCCGGTTCAATTTTTCCTTAACCCAAGTCAGTCTTGGCTGGCTGAAAAATCGGTCTCAACAAACCTCTATCTGTCAAATCAGATATTGAATTTCAGTGGTATTCAAACTTTTAATGTTACACAAACTTTTATTTGCTATTCAAACTTTTCATTGCTACTCAAACTTTCTATTGCTATTCAAACTTATCGCTGCTACTTGAACCACTAATTTGTATTTTTCTCATCCTAAGCCAGGCGTGTTTCAAAATTTGTCTCAATAGCGCAGAGATGTTAGATATTTTAGTCCATAGCTACTCAAACTTTGAATTGCTCCTTAAACTATTTTACATAATTATATTGGCTGCAATTTTTCCCAATCCAAGCCTCTTTTGGTTAGTTGAAAATGGGTCTTAGCAACACATGCTTCTATCTGTTAGATGAAATATTTAACTCCAGTGCTATTCAAACTATCTCATCTGTATTAGACCAAATTTTTATTCTCAACACAAACCAGTTTTGTTGGTTAGTTAAACAGTATCCTTGAAACGCTGTGGGATTTACTTCAGAGCAGTTATCAAACTCCATTGCTATTCAAACTTTCTACTGTCATATAAATTATCTTATATGTGACGTATTGTGTATTTCATTTATGTATTAGACACGGATTCGCTTCATTACAAACTAGTTTTGGTTCAAAATCAGATATTTAACTAAATTGCAATTCAAACTTTTCCCTGTTTCTCAAACATTTTTATCCCATAAATTTAATATCTAGAGCGAAAAATCACTGCAATAAAAAAGCGCAACTAATTTCATCATTTAAACAGCACAGTCTTTTAAGCGTAAGAACAAATACTGAACTCCCATTGCTATTCAAATTTTACATTGCTATTCAAAGTATTTTATCTGTATTTGATATGATTTTATCTCATCCCACGCTAATCGAAGTTAATTACAAATTAATTTTGACAGCATAGTATTTTATCTGTTGGTTAAGATATTGAAATCCATTGCCATTAAAACTTTCTATTGCTCCTCCAATTATTCTTTCTGTATAAGACTTAAAGTTTTTCTAAAACTAAGTCAATTTTGGCTAGTAAAAAGTTGTTCTTGGAAGAGATCAGAAATCAAACTTCATTGCTATTCAAACTGCTCTCTGCTATTTAAACTGTTCACTGCTATTCAAACTTTTTATAGTCTCTTAAACCGTTTTTTTCGGTAAACGTTATATACAAAAGAAAATTAATTCTGCAATAAAAAAAGGTTTCACGCATTTCATCAATATAACCCACAACTGCTTATAGAATATAAATTGCCTTGCCATTCTGCGTCCATTTTCATTTCTGTCACATTGTCCTTGACACATTTCCGTTTTCCGTTTTTTGATGTTTTCTTGAAAATTACTTTTGCTCATTATTTATGCACTCATTGCGTTGACTGCTTCATTTCCTTTTTATGACAAATACATACCATTTGAATGTGACTGCAGGAGTGTATTTCAAAAACACAATTTTTCGTAAGAAAGTATGGAGGAAGAGATGAGAGCGTTGGAAAACATCCGCGCTCTTACTTGTTTTTAGTTTTTATATGTTCTAAAACATTTCATATTTTATTCAAAAACAGCATTTATTTGATTTAAAGATTTCAATTAGATTCAGTTTTTTTTCTATTACAAAAAGCAAGAATCCCTTTATTTAGCAATCATGCTCTCTCTGATGTGATCATGAATTCATTCAAACATTTCATTCATCCGCATGAACACCGATAAGTTCTTTGAATGTAAACATAAAATGCCTAAAAGGACGCGACACCTCAATTCAACATACATACATACAAACATACACACATGCATTCTTATGTGCATATGTATTTATTTACCTTGTACCTGTTCACTTAACAGCATTGCATCAATGGGAATTCAATATCAGATTTAGTATTGCTTGCAGACAAAAAAGCAAGCAGCAAAAAAAAAAGATTGTAATAATAACGATTGAGTGCATGAAAATCCTTTGAAGGCAATGTCATTCGTAATTCAACAGCAATTTTAGTCATCTGTATGCTCTCTGTACTAGAGGCTTATAGACTCAAAACCAGTACACAAGTATGTATGTATGTTTGAAGGCGTTGATGTAGCCAATTATTTGCTAGTGAAAGCAAAGTTATGATGGCATTGCTCTGCATACGAACCTTGTAGGAAAATGAAGCTGCCCAGCAAACATTCTCAGAGCCCTCATAATATTGGGGTGCGATATGAATCCGAAATATGCGTGAAATATGAAATTAAGAAATTAAAATTTTTTTTAAATGATACCTAATTGTAATTCATAGATGCTTTTTCGAAAAAAAAGGGAAGTACCTCTAAAAGTATCACAAGAGTTCAATATAATGTTGAGCGTCACACTATATGATGGAGTTGGGTTGATATCAGGTTCGAATCCGGTGCACATAGGTAGATTTTCATGTTTTATGCGGCCAAAATTGAATTTTGTGAAGTTGTTACAATTACAGAAAAAAACATACCCACATATTGGAAATAGACTGGGGAAAAATAATTTATCACTTTTTTCCGGACCCCATACTCTGCACTTGCTCCCAGATGGTTGAAACTTAGCAGATCTAAAGTTAATATTTTAATTTTTTTTTTACATATTTTTAAGTGCTAGTTTCAGCGTGAATATTTATTATTTAAAGCATTTCATTTAAGTAACCCGGCGTCTCCTCAAAACAGAATTCTGTCATCAAAGCACCATTATAACATAGATTTCAAATGGAGACCGCCTCTGTCTTCTGGTATAACAGAGATGCCAAGGCAATTGCTTTAACAAGATTGCCTTAACATGAGCTGTCAGTTTGATAATTTGACAGCTAATTTTTCATTTCAACGAAAAATTCACAGTGGCAACATCTCCACATTGAACGTGAAATTTCGCACGGCGTCCATTTGGCTTGAGTGTTTGGGCTTAAAAAATAAATAAAAAGAACATTAAGTGCATATATACAGTTTGCGAGCATCATCGCCAATTTTAAACAATTTTTTTTAACTTTCTAAGTGCTTCTGCGTACACGGCATGCCAATTCGGCGCCATTTTGCAAATTATGTCTAACATAATGAAGTGCCCACGCATATGCAAACATGGATTTTAGACATGATTCTGGTAGACAAAATTAACATAATTTTTGTTTTGTGGAGTTTCGGCGTAATCGTGATGGATCCTAAATCTTCAAGTAATTATTAACACTTTTCAATAATATCCTTGATTTCCAATAATTCTAAGTTTATAGTTTTAAGCTTTGAAAGTTGGGATATTTTAAAAAAAAATTTCACTCTTTTTTGTGTTCAAAATTAATTTTGTTATGTTGCTCTGTCAGACTCAGTCAAATTAACCCTCGGACGTGATATCTAGAACAATTAGTATTTTTCCGGCAAAAAATTACGGCGCACAAAGCCGCACTTCACTACTAGATACAGGGTTTTTCATATGTACCTACAATAATTTTTTTTTTTGTGTTTTATATTCGATTTTAATGTTTATATTTCTAACGCATATCTTGGTTAATGTAGGTGATGCTCGAAAGTAACCGCGATATTTATAACCGATTATTGTTAACTTTTTAGGCAGTATTTTTAGTATTTCCAATTTTTCAAAGTCAAGGAAATACTTATCATAAAAAGGGGCTAAGAATTCTAAAGCTAAATTTTTTTAGAAGATTTTTGAGTATGCAATTTTGCAGCTCATTCAATTTTAATATAATAATATGCAACATTCAACTTTTTGAAAATTTTCATTGGCTTTTCGGAAATTTTAATTGGAACGGTCTCACGTACATATAACGCAAACATCCTACAGAAAAAAACTTATAAAATCGACGGAATTTTTCACAGCATTGAGAATTTAATTTTTTACACTGAAATTGGTTGGCTACATAACAGTACACTTAGAAATCTCCTAAAAAACTTCTATAAATTCTGGCCGCGCTTTGAAATTTTTAATCCACTTTTAGAAATTTCTACGATTTTTCGGATTTTTAACACGCTTTTATTAGTTTCACCTGTATGTATGTATGTATGTATGTATGTATGTATGTATGTATGTATATATGTATGTATGTAAACATTGCATACTTTTAAGCGAAAGCGTGTGTATTCATACACTGAAGTTTTTCAGTGTGAGATGTGCTTATTTCCATAAGCTTGGAAATCCTGCTTAAAACGATTTTTATTGAAAAATTGTCTATATTTTTAAACGAAAACAAGTAAGGAAGCCTAAGTTCGAGTGCAATCGAACATTAGATACTCAGCTGTATGCTTTCATTGTTTGTTTGCGTTTGTTCGATATAGGGTGTATTTTATATGAAACGAGTGCTGCATAAACAGGGCGCAGCCACGCCCATTTTCAAAATTTATATCAATCATCCAAATAAGCATACAAATATTATTGTTAGTGCAAAATTTCATCCCTCTATGACTTTTAGTTACAAAGACTTCACGTTACAAATTCCAAAAGGGTGTTCCAGAAATATCTTTGTTAAAAAGTAGGCGTGGTCATAAACCGATTTCAATACATTTTTGCGTGTCTATTAACACATGTTATAAAAGTGTATAAACCAAGTTTCGTCATAATATCTCAATTATTTGTCGAGTTAAAGGCTAAGAAATCTCATATATCCCTTTGTCTAAAAAGAGGCGGTGCCACGCCCATTTTCCAAACTTTTTTATTTTTTGTTTCCGGTCTATTGTAAAACTCATGTCACAAAATTTCAATGAATTATCTTTATATTTCACATAGATATCGCTTAAAATGGTTTTATTAGGTCACTTTATAATACACATATATAAAAGTGGGCGCGGTCGTCAACCGATTTTGGTAATTTTTCGTCCACACATTTGGCTAAGTAAATATATCACGCGTACCAGATTTCATCGATATATCTTTAACGGTTTCTGAGTTATGGCTTATTAAACTTTCAATATTCGCTCCTTAATAAGTGGGCGTGGCACCGCCCATTTTCCAAAATTTTTGTAGTTTTTGTTTTATGTCCATAGTTGGACTCCTGCCACAAAATCTCAGTGATTGATCTTTATATTTGACAGAGATATCGCTTAAAATGTTTTTATTAGGCCCCCTTATATTTCCTATATATAAAAGTGGGCGTGGCCGTCAACCGATTTTGATAATTTTTCGCCAAAACATTTGACTAAGTAATTATATTACGCGTACCGAATTTCATCGATATATCTTCAACGGTTTCTGAGTTATGACTCATAAAACTTTCAATGTCTGCCCCTTAATAAGTGGGCGTGGCACCGCCCATATTCCAAAATTTTTGTGTTTTTTGTTTTATGTCCATAGTTGGACTCATGCGACAAAATTTCAATGATAGATCTTTATATTTGACAGAGATATCGCTTAAAATGGTTTTATTAGGTCACTTTATAATACACATATATAAAAGTGGGCGTGGCCGTAAACCGATTTTGATAATTTTTCGTCAAAACATTTGTCTATGTAAGCAAATTACGCGTACCAAATTTCATCGATATATCTTCAACGGTTTCTGAGTTATGACATATAAAACTTTCAATGTTTGACCCTTAATAAGTGGGCGTGGCACCGCCCATTTTCCAAAACTTCATCAAATTTCTTCATAAGGGCCCGAGCTCAATACGTGGGTAAAATTTTAAAACTCTAGCTATATTAGTGGCTGAGATACCAAATTTCCGATTTTTTCTATATAGGAAAAGTGGGCGTGGTCATGGTCCGATTTCGCCCATTTTCAATACCAACCGTCCCAGTCTCGATACCAACTTGCGTTCCAAATTTCATCAAAATATCTCAATTTTTGCGCGAGTTAGAGTGTTTACAGACGGACGGACGGACGGACGGACGGACAGACGGACGGACGGACGGACGGACGGACGGACGGACGGACGGACGGACATGGCTCAATCGATTTCTCTTTTCACCCTGATCATTTTGATATATATAAGTCTATATCTATCTCGATTATTTCATTCTGTTACAATCCACCGTTATGTGATTAAAACTATAATACTCTGTGTACTAGTACAGCTGAGTATAATAAGAAAGTAATATTTTCGATAGAACTCTTTGAAATAAATTTAAAAACTCTGGCGTATGATTTTTTTTGGAGTCACTGTATATATTTTTCAATAAAATCTACTTTTAAGACAAATTATTAAAATTTTGCATTAAACAAGCAATTTGGAATAGATGTAGACAATAAAATATTTTTGGCCGCATAAAACCTGAAAATCTACCTATGTGCGGTGGAGAATACAAATTTTACAACACTATAAAGCAACAAGGCGAGAAGAGAAGAACATGTGGAGGTGAACTTCGAAACATAATTGAGAGAGAGAGAGAGAGAGAACTGGTTGAGGAGGACGGAAAATGCAAAACAAATAATATTTTTTGATTTTACTAGGAGCAAGGAAAAAAATAGTCATAAATATGAGTCAAATAGGAGTATATTATGGCTCGTATTCAGGCTCACATGGTGCATGTGTTCGGGGCTCATATCGGGCGACCACCTTAGGAACATAAATGCATACATTTCGGACTCCAAAATGAGCTCATAATGAGTATAAACGATCCGGTTTGGGATGCCTTTCTGACTCTTTTATGACTCCGAATGTTTGCTGGGTATATGGAGCAAATGCATATCTGCATAAATACATATGTACACATCTCTATGTGCATATGATTGTAAGTAGCTTGAAATGCTCCAATTATGCATTCTGGCTATGTTGTTGCTCCTTTTAGTTAGCAGCAGCAGCAGCAGCAGTAGCAACAATTGTTTGTTTGTATGTGAGAGCTTTGTTTTGTGATCGATGCTTTGTATTGTCCCCCCGAGTGCTGACCCAATTTGCAAGTAGCTCGTCTCCATACATACACACATATGTATGCATACACAAATACAAAAACACATGTGCACATGTTAACGACTTCATTGCAATGCATATTCATTGAATTCAATCAGCCCTGAACTCAAAAACCGCTCACGCCGCATCCCACAAACGGAATTGAAATGCAAGAGCAATGTGATTAAAGTGCAGTATAAGGTGAAAAGGGGTTTGAAAGGGGCTCAAAGCGGTTTTATTGGGTGGTTAATAACAAAATTCAAGCTAAATTGTGAAACTAATAAACTTGTCTGGCAGCCAAACACCTCTTCTCTCTTTCTTCACCCTCTCCATCTCTCTTGCCAGCTTTTCACTCCTGCACACATGCCCCCAAATGACCGAAAATGTTGCTCGTAATTGTATGTACTAATTGGCCATATTTACGGTGCACAAACAGACGCACAGACCACCGATACACATGCACTGAAACACTGAGACACACGCACAGACTTGCATTCGAACATGCATATATATACATACATACATACAAGCGAAATTATATCCGTGTGTTGCTGCATTTTGCTAAAATTTCGATCCGATTGTTCGTTTGAGGTTTATTTTAATTCTGTTGTCGCCTCTGCTTTCTCTTCTTCTACTTCTCCTGCTGCTGCTTCTCTCATTGTATGGCACCTCAGCCATTATTTGGTGTCCCTTTGGTATTAATTATTGCCAGCAACGCCTCGATAATATTGGAAAATTGGCTAAGGGAATATGCAAAAGCAGGCGTTGGCTGGCTGGCTAAATGAAAGCATGAAGGTGTGTTTGTGTGTGTGTGTTTAATGGATGTCTGTGTGTGTGTTTGTTGGCTGACATATGTTATTGCAATGCGGTTGTAATAACGTTGTAGCTTCATATTACTGCATACAAATATGCATACAAAAATACATATACATATATATATATTTCTATACACCAAGGACATAGGTACATAACAACAAATAGGTAAGTACTTGAAAAATATTTATGTTTTTTATGCTTGTGTCACATTCTTTAATTTGTTTGCGCAATGCTAATGTCATTTATTATCAGATTCAGTTGCATTTACTTTCATACATACATATTTTTATGATTAATAAAATGTTTGTTTTTTGCTGTTTATTGTTTTGCTTGTTTCCTTTCGAGCCTGTCGCATAATAAATAATACGTGAAATATTTATTAAACACACGCAGAATAAATGCGAGTTATTGAAAATATGACTTAATTTTTATAGTCAGCTGGGGATTCTCTCTTCATGCGTCTGTGACAATTTGAATTTATGCTCAACAACTATTGAAATATCTTAAATTTACTTTATTAGTCTCTTGTGGAAAACAAAAACAAGCAGAGCTCTGTCAAGAGATTCTCTCCTACAGAAAGAATGAATACCACCAAACGGACATAAGAACGATGGTTTGCTAGTGAAAAAGAGGCTCAAATATCCACTGATAAATCATTTTCTGACTGAGAAGGGTAAGATCCAGTTCGAATAAATTTTTTCTTAGCCCAAGTCGGTCTTAGTTGGTTGAAAAATCGGTCTCCACAATCCTTTATTTCTGAAATTAAACATTGAACTACAGTTGTATTCAAACTTCACATTTCTACTCACACTTTACATTGCTACTTAAACTTTACATTGCTACTCCAACTTTACATTGCTACTCCAACTTTACATTGCTACTCAAACTTTTCATTGCTACTTAAACTATTTTACTTGTATCAAACACTCGTTTTTCTCATCCTAAGCCAGGTTTGCTAACAAAAATGTTCTGTTATCGAAATATATAGCTACTCAAATATTACACTGCTTTCTAAACTATTTTACATAATTGTATTTGGTGCAATTTTTCCCAAACACAACTCTGTTTTGGATAGTTTCAAATGGGTCTTCGCAACACATTCTTCTATCTGTTAGATCAAATATTTAACTCCAGTGCTATTCAAACTATCTTATCTGTATTAGATATAATTTTTTCTCAACCCAAGCCAATTTTTGTTAGTTAAACATTGTCAATGAAGCTCAGTGGTACACCCAGAAAAAAAATAGTGTGAAATCAACCAAAAATCAACAAATTTTGTGGTTAATTTTTTCCAACACGATGCTTAATGTATGCCATCATGTAATCGTGTAAATTTAACACTACTGTCAAGTGTTAGTTTAACAGGATGACAACTGTAGAATTAACACTAAAAAGTATTGAGTCTTCCTGTTGATTTTACAATTTTAACTAGTTAATGTTACAATCTAAGCTGGTTAAATTAACACGAAATGGTCCTGTTGAATTAACAATAACATCTTTTTGATTTTACCTTAAATTTATTGTTAAATTAACTAGAAAGTCTTGTTGATTTTACAATTTACTTTTTTTTAATTAAAAAACATATAAAACATAAAATATATAATCATCAGATCAATAAAGCATATTCGAGTACATCACCCGCACAAACGACCAAATTGAAAGCGTCCTTCTCATACGAATATTTTATACATGGGCGATAGTACTTACTATCACTGGCAACGAGTAATGTTTGGCCGCTAATGCAACGGTATATGCACCGCATGCTGCGTGAAAGACTCCATTCGCTAAACATCTCTTCGTGGTAAAAATTGCAAGATATGAAGAGGAAAAAGAAAATATTAAACATTAAAAACTTTTAGAAACAAAAATGCAACCCACTTTTAACTTACCTGCGAACTAAAAATATAAATGGAAAAACCATTATCACGCACTGTCAATGATGCTAAATTCCCATCATTGCCACGGCACAAAATTTTCTTTTTGTTAACAAAAAAAATAATATCAGTTTGTCTTTTGCACGAACAGCAGAACTTCAATCGTTGAAAAAATTGTGTATGTTTAAAAATAGTTTGGACGTTCTTTTTAACACTTTTATAGATTATATTGACACTATCATCGTGTTGAATAAGCCAAATTCCAAATGACGTTTATGTTTGAACATTGTTTCGTGTTATATCAACCAACTTTTATTGTTAATTGTAGTTCTTGTTGTTTCAACATTTGTTTTTATGTTGTATTAACACTAAAATTGGGACGTCATTTTTCTAACATTTTTTTTTTAGTTTATATTGATACTAGTGCCGCTGTGGTGCAGTGGGTAGAGTGCTCGCCTGCTGTGCCAGAGGTCTCGGGTTCAAACCACGGTCCGAGCCAAACACCAAAACAATTTTTCAATTAGTAAAAATCAAATTATTGGGTTTTTTAAGAGCAGCGGTCACCTCTCGGCAGTGGTCGGCATACCCTCCGAGAGTATTTCTGCCATGAAAAAGCTTCTCACAAAAAAAATGCACTCGCCGTTCGGAGCCGGCATAAAACTGTAGGTCCACCCAATTAGTAGGAAAAACAAAAAGGAGCACACCTCGAATTGGGAGAGAAGCTCGGCCATAAAACTCGTTAGAGTTATAATAGCGCCATTGTATTATATTATTATATTGATACTACACGGAGGGAATTGTGTGCAGAAATTATGCGGTATGGGCACAACTTATGCACAAATTGTTCACGAAAAATGACCAAGAACAGTTGTTCATAATCTATGCACAATTGCTCATAACTTCAGTCCAGCACTATGAGCATATTTTATGAACAACTGGGCATAGATTATGAACAACATTTTCATAGATTGTGAACAAATGGGAAAGGCTATGAACAACTGGGCATAGGTTATTAACAATATTTTCATAGATTGTGAACAAATGGAAACAATTTTTACACCTCCTGCTAATGTTAAAGAAACAAAATTTTATTTTATTTTCAAATGTCTTTATTTCAAAGTAGAATTGCTTACTAACTAATATTATATATATACATATTAAAATACAATTGCTTGCGTTGTAATTATCGCAAATTTTTATTCCAATTGCGGAATCCAAGAAATTATGTAAACTTTGAAATATTAACAATTTGTGAGAGGGAAAAAGTATTATACAAATTTGTATGTAGAGCTGAAGAAATCGAGTCCGACTGACGGATTGAGCCACTAGCTGAATATTGGTCTGAATGTTTGCTACAACATGTTGAAATTGGGGCCAATTTCTGCGATTAAAAAAAGTCGATATATTATACTATATTTCATATAAAATTTGTTTTCTCACATTTGCAAGTCGCCACTCGTTGAACGCCAATTTCATCATTAAAAGTCTCTTTAATGTCAGCTTCTGTTATGGCCTTGAAGCAGTCGATATTTACCCATATTTCGCACTTCAATGTATGTACACTATTTCGTTATTAAAAAACCATCGTTAAATGTCATAACTGCAGTGATAAATAGGTATATGATAATAACTCAATACTTACCTCTGGTTTTCTTTATTTGCACAATTATATATTTCTAAACAATATGAAATTCTGGTATTGTCGCTCCTGACACAAAGAAAGTGTTTATAGTCACATATTATGCACAATGTTCACATATTATGATCAATTGTGTTTGATTTTCAAATTATTAAGCTATGAACAATGTTCACAAACTGTGCACATTTTTGTGTATAACTTATGTACAATTTTAATAGATTGTGCAGAATTTATGATTATTAGGCATACATTATGCGCAAAGTTGCATATTCAAAAATGTTCTTAAACATTTTATTGTTATGAACAGCTTGTGCATAAATAATGCACAACAGTTTTCTCCGTGTATCATCATGTTAAATAAACCAAATTCCAAATGACATTTAGGAATAAAATTTTATATTTGATTCATCTGGCATATTTTAAAATTTCTTCATGTTGTATCAACAATAAAATTTGGTTGCATTTACCAAATTTTCAGATGACAGTTACAAAGCCAAAATCATGTTTCAAACATCGTGTAATTTGAAAAAATTGTTGCTGTTCTATGTGTAAAGATCGATCGTGTTAATTTAACATGAATCGTGTTGATGATTTTTTTTCTGAGTGTATTTCCTCCAGATCAGTTATTAGATAAACCCCTTGCTATTAAAACTTTTCAAATTATTTTACGTGCATTCTCCTCGTCCCAAGCCAGTTCTGGTTCAAAATTCGTCTTTCCAGCTCAGCATTCTCTTTTTCAGATCATTTAAGTATTTCCATTGCTACTAAAACTTTTAATTTCTTCTCAGACTATTTAAGCTCAATTAGATATGAATTTTCCTCATGTCAAGCCAGATTTGGCTAGTTGAAAAATGTTTCTCCACAGCATAGTCTCTATTTGTCGAATGCGGTATTAAACTTCATTGTTATTCAAACTTTTCATAGCTACACAAACTACTTGAACTGCATTGGAAATTATTTTTCCTCATCGCAGTCAAATTTCTCGGCAACATGGGCTTCTCTCTTTTGGCAAGCTTTGTGACACTATATTGCTACTCAAACTTTCTATTGTCACTCAAACTATTTTATTTGTATTAAACATAATTTTTCCCCATCCCAAACCAGTTTTGATTAGTTGGAAAATTGTTCCAGAGAGCACAGTATTCTTTCTATAAGATCAAATATTTATCACCCGTAGCAGCTAAAACTTTTATTGTTATTCAAACTAATTTCTCTGCATTAGATATGATTTTTCTCCATTTCAAAGTAATTTCAGTGAGTTAAAAATTTATTTCGACAACATAGTCTTCTTCTGTTGGTTCAAATATCAAAACCCATTGCTATTAAAACTTTCTATTGCCTCTCAAACTATTTGCTCTGTATAAGACATGATCCTATTCTAAAACCAAGCCAAGTTTGTTTAGCAAAAAATAATAATAATATAATACAATGGCGCTATTATAACTCTGACGAGTTTTATGGCCGAGCTTCTCTCCCAATTCGAGGTGTGCTCCTTTTTGTTTTTCCTACTAATTGGGTGGACCTACAGTTTTATGCCGGCTCCGAACGGCGAATGCATTTTTTGTGAGAAGCTTTTTCATGGCAGAAATACTCTCGGAGGGTATGCCGCCCACTGCCGAGAGGTGACCGCTGCTCTTAAAAAACCCAATAATTGGATTTTTACTAATTAGAAAAATTTGTTTGGCTCGGACCGTGGTTTGAACCCGAGACCTCTGGCATAGCAGGCGAGCACTCTACCCACTGCACCAACAGGACGGCCAAAGCAAAAAATCAGTAATCGGAAATCGCACGTCATTGCTATTTAAGATGTCCGTTGCAATTCAAACTTTCCTTGTCTCTAAAAATGTTTTATCGATAAACGCAATATGTAAAGGAAAATTCATTCCAAAATAAAAAATCTTCACCGCTTTCATCTCTTTAACCCACAACTGCATATACTCGTAAAACTTAAATTTTCATGCCATCCTGCGTCCACTTTCATTTCTGTCACATTGTCCTTGACACATTTCCGTTTTCCGTTCTTGTTGTTCTTATTGTTTCTTGTTTTTGACAATTACTTTGCTCATTATTTATGCACTCATTGTGCTGACTGCTTCATTTCCTTTCGATGACAAATACACAACATTTTTATGTGAAAACATAACTGGCATTATAATTATTATTTAGTTAGTAAATGCGCAATGATAAGAATTTATAATTTTCATTAGGCAATGTTTGTTTGGCTTTGCTTTGTAATTTGCCTAAGTAAATAATAGTTATCAACAACTTTTACTTGCATATACACAGAAAACATAAATTTATGCATGGCGAAAGGCATAGAATATTGCATTAGGAAGTAGTACATGAATTTGCTTAACCCTTGGAAGGGTTATGGGGGACCTAACTAGACTAATTTAGTATTCATAAGTCATCTATGTAGAAGCAAACAGAATGTACCCAGCCAGCAAGGTACCGTACATTTTATGAACATTGCGATTTACGAGCTATTCTCGAATAAGAAAACAATAACAAAATAAACTTTTTTCTATCATGTCAAAAAAAAAAGAAAACGAAAAATTTCAAACTCAATATTTTAAAAGTAAGTATGTATGTTTGTAAAATTTCTACATTTACGATAAAAAAACGGACGTAAAAAGATTCATATACGAGTGCTTTTCGATATCTACATTTACGACACTCGTAGGCACTGAACATTTTAAAGCGAAACAGTATTCGTAGGCGAATCGTAAACGGATATCATAAACGATATTTTATTAGAGTTTTCTTCGAGAAAACATCCGTTTACGAGCTCGTTTACGATGATTTTGCTGGCTGGGTAGTTTGAGTATGAAATATTGAAATTCTGAAACTTCATTTGAAATAACGCGCTTATCTTTGCCTTCAAAACTTAACACGTACGCTCTTCTCCTAAAGAAATGTGCTCTCACTGTGACTTAGTCCACTTATCACTATTTACACACTTAATATAATATAATGGCGCTATTATAACTCTGACGAGTTTTATGGCCGAGCTTCTCTCCCAATTCGAGTGTGCTCCTTTTTGCTTTTCCTACTAATTGGGTGGACCTACAGTTTTATGCCGGCTCCGAACGGCGAATGCATTTTTTGTGAGAAGCTTTTTCATGGCAGAAATACACTCGGAGGGTATGCCGCCCACTGCCGGGAGGTGACCGCTGCTCTTAAAAAACCCAACAATTGGATTTTTACTAATTAGAAAATTTTTTTTTGGTGTTTTGCTCGGACTGTGGTTTGAACCCGAGACCTCTGGCATAGCAGGCGAGCACTCTACCCACTGCATCACAGCGGTCACATTTACACACTTACATGTTAGAATAAAATATCTAATATTTTTTCTCAAGTTTAGCAAGCGTAAAAATTGCCAAGCAACACATGCACTCAAAATGGCCAACAATATTTTAAAGCAAATATAATTTAATAACCCGCGCTGCCACTTCATAAACCCAAATGCAAGACATTTTGATGTTGGCAATTTGTGAAGAAGAAGAAGAAGAAGTAAAAAGATATAAAGAAACATTCACTTTTCACGCCACTACACAAAGTTTTTCCTTTAGATATTTTTTGCCTTTTAGTATTTCAAAATTTGTTAAAACCCTCAACTTTCAGACGTGCATACTCACACTTATGTATATATGTATGTCCCTTTATGTCCGCGTTAGCCGTAAAAGCGACAACAAAATCCTTTTTGAGTGACGCGTTAATACGAAAAGCGCCAACGCCCCTAACTGGTTAAAAAATTGTGTGGTGGCGTTGGCAAAAGCAATCCTTTTGAGGGAGGTGGGGTGACGGTAAAAAAACAGAAGTTGGATAACACGACACCAAATGTATTTACATACATATATACATATACTTATAAAAAGCAGTGTTTTATATATGTATAAAATATAAATATATGTATTTACAGATCTATCTGTCTAAATTACTTCGGTATTTATAGAAATCACGCACTGAAATGAAAGCATACATATGTGACAGACAAATAGCTTTTTTTCTATTTTTTTACTGTTGGCTATTGCAAGCAAATTCAAGTTATGCCTTCACATATAAAAAACAGGGATCGTAACGGTTATGAAATTTATCGAAAAATTCAAAAGTTATTGGTTGAAAATAATCATTCCATATTGTATTATTACACAATATGTACGGAGTCAACGATGGCCAACTAGTTACCAGTATTGTTAAATTCCTCGTCTCAGCAGTTAATGGCACGTTTACCAGCCTCACTAATTTACCTCCAATTCATCTACTTTGTCGAATGGAATGATTTTGTTGTTCTTCTTTGTTGTAATGAACCAAATAGCGTTTGTATTCGGTATTAGTATTAACATTCGATATTCGATATTAGTATTCGATACTAATATCCAATATTCGGTGTTAATATTCGGTATTCGGTATAAAATTCGGTATTAAAATTTGATATTCATTTTCAATATTAATATTAGATATTCGTATTCGGTATTAATATTCGTAATTCGATATTCCGTATTACAATTTGATATTCGTATTCGGTAGTAATATTCGTAATTCGATATTCGGTATTAAAATTTGATATTCATTTTCAATTTAATATTAGATATTCGTATTGGGCATTAATATTCGTAATTCGATATTCCGTATTACAATATGATATTCGTATTCGGTAGTAATATTCGTTATTCGATATTCGGTATTAAAATTTGATATTCGTTTTCGGTATTATATGCGGTATTAACCTTCGGTTTTCGGTATTCATATTCGGTCTTCAGTATTAATATTCGGATTTAGGTGCTGATAGGCGGTATTCGGTATTAAAATTTGATATTGGTATCCGGTGTTAATATTCGATATGCAGTATTAATTTTCGGTTTTCGGTATTAATATACGGTTTGCAATATCTATTAATATTCGGTTTTAGGTAGTGATAGTCGGTATTAGGTATTCAAATTTATATTTATATTCGGTATTCGGTGTTAATATACGGTAGGTATGCGGTATTAATTTTCGGCTTTCGATAACAACAATTGATATGACATTCGGTATTCGGTTTTATTATACGGTATTCGGTTTCCATATACTGTATTAGGTACTGGTATTTGGTACTCATATACGGTATTAGTATTCATATTGGTGTTTATATTGGTATTCGTATTCGCCTTCACCCACTTCTCATGTTCATATTCGGTAATCGGTATTTATATTCGTATTGATATTCGTATTGACCCATACCTACACCAAATATGACCCATATA
Source organism: Urophora cardui (assembly GCA_960531455.1). NCBI lineage: Eukaryota > Metazoa > Arthropoda > Insecta > Diptera > Tephritidae > Urophora > Urophora cardui. The sequence continues at coordinate 157,002,812 of OY482672.1, read as the reverse complement.
CCAATTGGTCTAGCCTATTTTGACTTGTATTTTTGACTTAAGAGTTATCTATTCCTTGACTTTTTCGATAAAAGTTAAAAAATTAAAGGTCACATCGCATTGACTAGCTGTGGCCAACGAGCATGACATTGGTCCCTGCAAGAACTGTGCAGGTCATTTGACTGGTCATATGACCGGCAGGCATGACCAAAAGTTTTGGGATATTTGCTATCACATTCTTAAGGGCGTCGGTAACTTTTGTGACCGTTTCATTCATCACGTTCGCGTATGTGTATTTTCAAATTCCATTCTATCCTTATCTATCTCATTGGTTTTGAACTTGGCTAGAACATATACGAGTGCAAATGTGTTGGTAATATTATATTTTTGTAATAGTGTTAGTAGTTTCGGTCACACAATTCTAGCAGGGGTAGGTGTAACTAAATTATTTTTTATAAATAACTATTATTTTCCATCCCTGATATATAAAACATAAAAATGCCTTCAAATTACATACAAACAAACAAACACGCTTACACATAACTCATCCGGGATTACAGTGGCGCACTGTGTGTGTATGTCACAGCGCCGTTTTGTGTTTGTGTCACATCTGCTCCAACTCGTTCGTTATTGACGTTTGACGGCTGACGTCCGATGGCCCTTTCACTTTCACTTCAATCGCTTAACTGCGAAAGCTGAAATGCGATAATGACACTTCAACTGGGTCGACAGGCAAATTCTCGAAATTGATCCTTCACCCAACACACACACAGCTAAAGGAAATTCACGCACACACACACAGAGATAATGGGCGAGTCACATCGCACAGTCAAAAAGAAGCGGTTGATTTGAGTGTGACACGCCATGCAGCGCAAAGAAAAAAAGCAAATTTGCCTTGTGGCGACATGTGATTTTCAGTTTGGAATTTTCTGAGTTTTCCTAACCTTTTTTTTTTACCTTTTTTGTTAGATTTTCATTGATTTACTAATAAGTTCTTAGGCAGCAAAAAGGCTTGTTTGGCAGAAAAAGCACAAAGCAATTTCCATTTATGGCTGAAAGGGTTTGCTTGTTGCAAAAGTGTCCTAAATCTACAAAAGGGCGAACGCAAAGTTAATTTTTAATGAGACGGAAGGTTATTGAAGTGGCTAAGCTAAGGATTAGATATTATTAGAGATAACAAGCAGCTTTTGCGCAATTTTCGAACTAAGATAACACGAGTTGAGGCATAAATTTTGTTTTCAATATTTAACAAATAAATTTTTAACAAGAAAAACGATGAAAGAGTGAGTGAGAGAGAGTTAAGCGCTCGACGACAATCGATTTTGCTTTGCGTTTCATTGAAAGAAACCATTTTATAACTTTTGCTGCTTAATAAAGTTGCTGTTCGGATACCTTTGCGCCAATCGACGTTGAATATTTTAGATACTGAAATTATTGAATTTTTTGTTTTGTAACCAAGAGATTCATGTGAAAATTCTTATAAACCTATGTATATGACAAATAAAGAGTAAAATAGACTAAGCAGTACGGAAACCCGGGATATAGGGTGTATCCATCGTGTTTAATTTAGTTTAGGTATCTAAGAAGCCTCTCAGGTCTGACGTGCTTTAATTCCGGGAAATTGTTGAAGAAAAGTTCGCCGAGGAATTTCCCTCTTCCTTGGAAGTGCGCTCGCATAGCAGGTGGTATACCGCCCCACCTCTGCTCCAGGAAGATTACAGCTGCGACAGAGAGTGTTATGATGCAATTCCAATCGGCTCGCGTGGCTACCAATAGCCCAATGTGCTGTGAATACCGCAGTTAAGCGGTCGGATGACCATCTTTAGCATGGCAAAGGAAAACATCTCATTGTATGAAGGCCGCAGACTTCTACAGACCCTGCGGTCCTGCAACAGTCTGCATCTGGGTTTAACCTCCTCGAATCTGTGCTGAGAGTTTCGGCCATTGATGAAACCCAGGGCGCAGGAACCTCCTCCGCCTCTGCGATGTTAAGCGCCAAGCCTTGTCTGGGCAGCTGATCAGCCATTTCGTTTCGCTGGATATTGCGGTGCAACTGCAACCAGATCAGGGACACGCTACTACACTCTATACACACTCTATACACTGGCTAACTGGGCCCGATGATACCGTTTCAGAGCCCTTAAAGCCTTCGAAGTCGCCTGAGTATTTGATAAAATTTCTATCTTCTTTCCGTCACCGGCCCTTTCCGTTACAAGTAGAGCCTTGCAGGCGTCCTATATAGCGAAAACTTCGGATTGGAACACGCTTGCCGTGTCGGGCAGGTTAATTGATATGGAATTGTCTGGCTGAGTTGCAAAGTTACTTGCTTCTATTCCGCATGTCATTTGTGACCGTGATTCGTGAAAACTAAAAAATCGAATCTTTGAGCGAGTTTGCCATCTTTCTAAGTATTTATAACTATCCTTGCAACTTCGCAAACTCAAAATTAACCATCATATTTCTTCTTCATTTCAGGTATGTACGATTGGGTAACCATAGCATATAGGAAATACCTTCTTTTGGTCAGTCTTTGTAAGTATAAAATGCTACTGATGAGGGGATGTGGTGGTCTCCGAAATGGATCCATAACTTCTACCAAAAAAATTTTTTCAATTTTCCTTAATTAAAAACTGGCCAATAGCTCATATAAAATTCACATAAAATAATTATTAGAAAAAACGGCTATGTAAAAGCTACTTTTTCATTATATTTACTGAAATCATGACTCCCGAATACTTTTCCAGCTGAGTTGAAAAAGGAGCTTGAGCAAATTTTAATAAAAAAAAACTCCAAAAAAATTTTCTTCAACAAAGCAAGCGCCTTTAATTATCACACATTTACTTGTCTTCTATTCAAAAACGCAAACCCTTTCATACACAATCGCACTCCCATTGCCTCATAATTTGTCCTTGCCACAGTGCGAACGCGACACAAGCTCAATTCCTCAATTGCTTTGTTTTAATTACAGTCAATTGGCGTTAAGTTAATTACCAGCGAAAATCCTTTAGAATCCCAAATGCTTTTAGGGAGTTTCCTACTTTGTCACTTTTGGTGCATTAAAATGCATAGTCATAAGTGAAATGCAATAACAACAAAAACAGCAAAAGTAGCGAACGTAAGAGACGGAGACAGCGACTGTGTCAGTGACAAAAAGAAAACAGCAACAACACATGCAAAATAAAACAAAAAATTAACTAATATAAAAATCTCACAAAATGAAATTAAAGCTGCACCAAAAGCAAACATGAGCACCAACACTGATGATCCACTTGCATTACAAAAACAAAAGAGACAACAAAAACTCTACTCCATTCTGCCTCAAGAGAGGAGGAGTGTGAGAGTATAACGTGTATGAGGCAGTGACACACGTTCTTTTTTGCAGCGCCACGGTTGAGGGCGGCCAAACGGCGCGGATTTTTGTTGTTGTTGTCGCACAAGCATCAAAGCTGTTGGTGACAATTACTTATTGTTATTATTATTATTGGCATTTTTTATTATTTGTTTTTATTTTTATTGTTTGTTGTTTTCTGTTTTTTGTTTTATTATTTGTTGTTTTCTGTTTTTTGTTTTATTATTTGTTGTTTTAATTGTTATTTTTATTTTTGTTGTTGTTTGTTGTTTTTATTTTATTTTATTTCATTTTAGTTGCTTGTTCTTTTTGTTTTTATTTTTATTGTTGTTTTAACTGTTGTTTTTACAGTTGTTACTGTTTTTCTGTTACTGTTCGCGTTTGTGTTCGTTCGCTCGCGTTGTTGTTGGTGTTTATAGCGATTATTACTGGTGGCAGTTGCGATTATTGCTACAAATGTTGTCAGCATGTCGTCTCGACACGGTTTCATAAGCTTCTTGGTGTTTGCCTGTTTTTCTGTTTGTATGGTTTGTTGTTTGCTGCTGTTATTATTGTTGTTGTTATTGTTGTTAATGTTGTTAATGCTTCCCGCCATTCGCTAAGTGCTTAATATTTGAACTTTTATTGCGTGTGTATTTGTAGGAATAGCATGTGTGAACAGTGTGTGTCACTCTAATAGTCGCATCTTCGCTCTCATTATCATAACTAATCCACTAATCATATCGTCATGTATTGCGGAACGAATTTCCGTTATCCCTTTTCAGGTTTGATTTCGTTAAAACCCGGTTTCGGCGATGAACCATCTTTGGTATCTTGTTTCGTTATGTAATACCTAAGATGGCTGAAACCGGTTTATAACCAAATCAAACCTGAAAAGGGATGCGGGAAATTCGTTCCACAATATATCGCAATCCTACCCTGTCGGAAAAACAAACATGTTTATGTTCAATTTCTATATTTAATTGTTTATTTTTTTAAATTTTTGAATGTCTAATGTAACTCATGCAGCGTTACTGATGATACTGTACTCCACTGTTGTCGATTAGTGTTACCAGCTTAAATTACATACATTTTACACTTAAGACCTAAATAAGCTACTAAAGTAGCAATATTCTACAAATATTGAACTTAAAGTGGGGTTAATAACCCCCAGAAGTACAGTTAAGCGATTATACGCGTGCTTTTTATGTTGCCACATTTCTGCTTCCTCCTTTTCTCTTTCCTCTCTTCGGTGGCAACTCGGCGTCTCACTCATATCAAACATTAAATGTTACAACACACACGCACTAAATATCAAAAAGAACACCGATAAAAAGAAAACTTTAATAGAAGTCATATAGTATATTTAATCGTTGACTTTCATCAGACAATGTAAATAATTTTTTATGGCGTGCAATAACCATGAAATGACAAACAAACAAACAAACAAACAAACGAAAATAGATCAATATTAACGATATAAGCGAAGAGATGGGGGAGGAGAAAATGTAATAGAAAAGTGAGGATAAACAGCAGGCGAAAGGCAGCAAGTGGGAAATAGAAGAAGAAGGAGGATGAGGAAGAAGAACGGGAAGAAAATATTTGATAGCAAAAGTTATAAAGATAATTTTTTAGAGGTGGAAAATAAACGAAATGTGACAGAAACAAAAAACGACATAAAAACAGATAAGCGAAGAAATCAATTTTGATGTGGGACACGAAGACTAACAAGCAAATTTTATGGAAATGCAGAGATGGTTCGTTAAAGTTAGGTATGTTCTAATAGTTAAAGTTTTAACGAGAGCTTTTAGGGCAAAAAAAAAAACACTTACAGCAAATTCCCTAGCAGAATGTTGCTTAACCGTCTTGCGATACATGTTGCGCAACATGTGTGCTGAACACGATGTTTCTACGATTATAATTAGCGCGTGAAGCGGCATTCTTTAGTTGAAAGAGATTTCTTTGTAGAATATTTTAATGGTTAGTCAAACGATTATATTGTTAAAATGGCAGTGAATTGGAAAATAGTACAGATAATTGTACAGAAAATTGTACAGAAAATCAATTTCTTCATACCTCTAAGGCAACTCAATCAACAAAATGAGAAACATAAAATTCTGTATTACACACTTTACTGATTAAAATGTAATTATAATTTACTTGCGCGTAAGTAAGAGAAAGAAAAGAAAGAAAAATTGATCAAGCGAGTTTTGCAATATAAATGCACTCGAGCTCGCGATGCGCATTTTCCTTAGAACAACTCACTTTTGCTTATAAGTACCTATGCAGTACTTCACGCCCCTCCACGCCCCTTTTGGGCTATAAAAAAAAACGTAAATTTCATTACTTTGCTCATCTTTGCTGTACAGCTTAGCGGAAAAATTTGTATGAAAACGAAAAGAAGAAGAAAAGGCTTACAAAACGAAGACCATGAAAAAAGAAAGAAGAACATGGAAAAAAGACCATGAAACCTAAAAGAAAAGCAAGCAGTAAAAAAAACAAGTAAGGAAGCCTAAGTTCGAGTGCAATCGAACATTAGATACTCAGCTGTATGCTTTCATTGTTTGTTTGCGTTTGTTCGATATAGGGTGTATTTTATATGAAACGAGTGCTGCATAAACAGGGCGCAGCCACGCCCATTTTCAAAATTTATATCAATCATCCAAATAAGCATACAAATATTATTGTTAGTGCAAAATTTCATCCCTCTATGACTTTTAGTTACAAAGACTTCACGTTACAAATTCCAAAAGGGTGTTCCAGAAATATCTTTGTTAAAAAGTAGGCGTGGTCATAAACCGATTTCAATACATTTTTGCGTGTCTATTAACACATGTTATAAAAGTGTATAAACCAAGTTTCGTCATAATATCTCAATTATTTGTCGAGTTAAAGGCTAAGAAATCTCATATATCCCTTTGTCTAAAAAGAGGCGGTGCCACGCCCATTTTCCAAACTTTTTTATTTTTTGTTTCCGGTCTATTGTAAAACTCATGTCACAAAATTTCAATGAATTATCTTTATATTTCACATAGATATCGCTTAAAATGGTTTTATTAGGTCACTTTATAATACACATATATAAAAGTGGGCGCGGTCGTCAACCGATTTTGGTAATTTTTCGTCCACACATTTGGCTAAGTAAATATATCACGCGTACCAGATTTCATCGATATATCTTTAACGGTTTCTGAGTTATGGCTTATTAAACTTTCAATATTCGCTCCTTAATAAGTGGGCGTGGCACCGCCCATTTTCCAAAATTTTTGTAGTTTTTGTTTTATGTCCATAGTTGGACTCCTGCCACAAAATCTCAGTGATTGATCTTTATATTTGACAGAGATATCGCTTAAAATGTTTTTATTAGGCCCCCTTATATTTCCTATATATAAAAGTGGGCGTGGCCGTCAACCGATTTTGATAATTTTTCGCCAAAACATTTGACTAAGTAATTATATTACGCGTACCGAATTTCATCGATATATCTTCAACGGTTTCTGAGTTATGACTCATAAAACTTTCAATGTCTGCCCCTTAATAAGTGGGCGTGGCACCGCCCATATTCCAAAATTTTTGTGTTTTTTGTTTTATGTCCATAGTTGGACTCATGCGACAAAATTTCAATGATAGATCTTTATATTTGACAGAGATATCGCTTAAAATGGTTTTATTAGGTCACTTTATAATACACATATATAAAAGTGGGCGTGGCCGTAAACCGATTTTGATAATTTTTCGTCAAAACATTTGTCTATGTAAGCAAATTACGCGTACCAAATTTCATCGATATATCTTCAACGGTTTCTGAGTTATGACATATAAAACTTTCAATGTTTGACCCTTAATAAGTGGGCGTGGCACCGCCCATTTTCCAAAACTTCATCAAATTTCTTCATAAGGGCCCGAGCTCAATACGTGGGTAAAATTTTAAAACTCTAGCTATATTAGTGGCTGAGATACCAAATTTCCGATTTTTTCTATATAGGAAAAGTGGGCGTGGTCATGGTCCGATTTCGCCCATTTTCAATACCAACCGTCCCAGTCTCGATACCAACTTGCGTTCCAAATTTCATCAAAATATCTCAATTTTTGCGCGAGTTAGAGTGTTTACAGACGGACGGACGGACGGACGGACGGACAGACGGACGGACGGACGGACGGACGGACGGACGGACGGACGGACGGACATGGCTCAATCGATTTCTCTTTTCACCCTGATCATTTTGATATATATAAGTCTATATCTATCTCGATTATTTCATTCTGTTACAATCCACCGTTATGTGATTAAAACTATAATACTCTGTGTACTAGTACAGCTGAGTATAATAATAGTAAAATGAAGCAGCAGAAGTAATAGCAATAGTTTTCTACTTAACAACAAATAAATTGGCGAAAAAGAAAGCAACTAACGAGTGCTGAACGAAACGAAGAAAATCATCAAGCACACAAAATTTGATTTATGCAGCAAAAGAAATAAAAACAAGTAAGGAAGCCTAAGTTCGAGTGGAATCGAACATTAGATACTCAGCTGTATGCTTTCATTGTTTGTTTGCGTTTGATGGAAACACGGTTTACTTTATATAAAGTGCCGCATAAAGTGGGCTTAGCCATGCCCATTTTCAAAATTTTTATCAGTCATCCAACTAAGCATATGAATATTATTCTTTGTGCAAAATTTCATTCCTTTATGAATTCTAGTTACAAAGATGTTACGTTACAAATTCCCAAAGGGTGTTCCAGAAATATCTTCGTTAAAAAGTAGGCGTGGTCATAAACCGATTTCAATAAATTTTTGCGTGTCTATTAACACAAGTTATAAAAGTGTATAACCCAAGTTTCTTCATAATATCTCAATTATTTGTCGAGTTATGGGCTCCGAAATCTCGTTGATTCCTTTGTCTGAAAATAGGCGGTGCCACGCCCATTTTCCGAAATTTTTCTATTTTTTGTTTCCGATCTATTGTAGAACTCATGCCACAAAATTTCAATGAATTATCTTTATATTTGACAAAGATATCGCTTAAAATGTTTTTATTAGGCCACTTTATAATACCCATATATAAAAGTGGGCGTGGTCGTCAACCGATTTCGCTAAAATTTTGAACATGTATTACTACAAGTACTGAAAGTGTATACACCAAGTTTCGTCATAATATATCGATTATTTGTCGAGTTATGGGCTCAGAAATCTCGTATATTCCTGCTTCTAAAAGGAGGCGGTGCCACGCCCATTTTTCAAAATTTTTGTATTTTTTGTTATATGTCCATAGTTGGACACCTTCCCTAAAATTTTAATGATATATCTTTATATTTGACAGAGATATCGCTTAAAATGTTTTTATTAGGTCACTTTATAAGACCCATATATAAAAGTGGGCGTGGTCGTCAACCGATTTTGGCAATTTTTCGTCAAAACATTTGCCTAAGTAAGTATATCACGCCTACCAAAATTCATCGATATATCTTCAACGGTTTCTGAGTTATGACTCATAAAACTTTCAATGTTTGCCCCTTAATAAGTGGGCGTGGCACCGCCCATTTTCCAAAATTTCACCATATTTCTTCATAAGGGCCTGAGCTCAATACGTGGGTGAAATTTTATCACTCTAGCTCTATTAGTGACTGAGATACAAAATTTCAGATTTTTACTATATAGGGGAGGTGGGCGTGGTCATGGTCCGATTTCGTCCATTTTCAATACCATCCGTTCCTGTCTTGATACCAACTTACATTTCAAATTTCATCAAAATATCTCAATTTTTGCGCGAGTTATCGTGCGCACAGACGGACGGACATGGCTCAATCGATTTCTCTTTTCACCCTGATCATTTTGATATATATAAGTCTATATCTATCTCGATTATTTCATTCTGTTACAATCCACCGTTAGGAAATCAAAACTATAATACTCTGTGTACTAGTACAGCTGAGTATAAAAAAAAAAACAATCAGAGCAACAAAGTAAAGTAAAATGAATGTAAAAAGCGAAGCAAATGAAAACGCACTCAAGATTACAACTAGAATATAATGAGAATATAATATATGTATATATGTAAAAAAAATGTATTTGATTAAAGTTTTAACTAAGCTAAGGGCAACACGCCCCAACTGCATTGTTGGCGTAAGTATTGCATATTTAAAGGCGCAGGCATGCAGGTTTGTGCCTCGGAGCAGTAAAAAGCATAGGAGGTGAGTTGTCGAAAATAATTCTGGGTAAAAAGTGGGATCTGAGTCCAGAACTCACCGCGTGGAATCGACAGATCTTAACCTAGAGCAAACGAGGTGAGCTACATGGCATGGATTCAACAGATCTTAAGCTATGAATCACTGGCGTGGGGGAGAAGAGCACCCGAGTGATACTAAGCTAAGACAAGCTCAACGAACTGCTTGCGTTGCAATCACAAGGGCGGTTAGATCATGACCCACGTAGGCTCTGAATGTGATTTGCAATATTCCGCCCATTTATCTTTTTGTCAAAGAATAGGTATCTCAGGGTGCTCTTAGGTTGGACACTTCCATATCAGTTAGGCTTCCGATACGGCCTGCAAGGCCCTACTTCCAACGGAAAGCGTTGGTGCCGCAAACAGGATAGGAATTTTCTCATATAGTCAGATAACTCTGAGGGCTCTGGGATCTGCAACGGTGCCATAAAGCCTATTCAGGCAGTGCAAAGATTGGGCATGACCTTTGCAAGTCGAGATAGGGTATCACTGATTTGGATGCAGGTGCACCGCGCTATGCAGGGTTACCAAATGACGGATGAGCTCGCCAGGCAGGACTCGGTTCTTGATATTGCAGAAGCGGAGCAAGTTCTTGCGATGGGTGGAAACTCTCGGCACTGGCTCTAGGCTAAAACGAGATGAAGACGATTGCAGGCCTGCAGGGTCTGTAGAAGTCTGTGACCTTCAAACAATGACATGCAATATTGAGTCATTCTAAAGATGGATAGGAGGGATATTTCCCGCTTGACAACGGTATTCACCGGACATTGGACTATTGGTAGCTGCGTTACCCGATTGTGATTGTACCATAACAGCTTGTGTTGCAGCTGCAATCTTCCTAGAAAGCAGGAGACCTGCTATGCGAATATGCTACGCTCTGCCAAGGCAGAATGAAATTCCTTGGCAAAACTTTCTTCGACAACCTCTCGGAAGACAAGGACGACAGGCCTGAGGGGCTTCTTAGATACACAAACGGCATGGATATAGGGCGTAGGACCTGACCTGGTTTTCGAAATGCTATTCTCCTTTTGTTCTATTCTGCTGGTTCTTTAGTTAGCGAGACTCGCCCCTCTAACCAGCCAACAAACCAACCAAGTGGATTATAGAGCTAATGGGGAATCCCCACACTCTAAATTTTTTACATGTGTCGCGTGAAGGCAGCCGAATAATTTGCAATAGACGACAGAACCTTTCCACATTCGCCATGTGCTGAAGCCTGGCCGCTGTGGTGCAGTGGGTAGAGTGCTCGCCTGCTATGCCAGAGGTCTCGGGTTCAAACCCCAGTCCGAGCAAACACCAAACAAATTTTTCTAATTCGTAAAAATCAAATTATTGGGTTTTTAAGAGCAGCGGTCACCTCTCGGCAGTGGGCGGCATACCCTCCGAGTGTATTTCTGCCATGAAAAAGCTTCTAAAAAAAATGCATTCGCCGTTCGGAGCCGGCATAAAACTGTAGGTCCAAGTCCACCCAATTAGTAGGAAAAACAAAAAGGAGCACACCTCGAACTGGGAGAGAAGCTCGGCCATAAAACTCGTCAGAGTTATAATAGCGCCATTGTATTATATATTATTACTAGAGGTTACCCACGGGTTTCACACCACCTTTCAAAAATATTAGCATATTGAGTTTCTTCTAAAAAGTTGAGTATATAATTATCTCATATGCCCTCACACCAATTTTCAGTACCCTACTACAAATATTTCCAGAGATATTTGCTGTGAAAGTTTCAGTTTGTATGGGAGGTGCCCATCCCTGCTTTACCAAGACCTAGCAGTGTTACCCGTTTAATACATAGTTATCTTACATGCCCTTACAAAAATGTTCAGTACTCTACTACAAATATTTCCAGATATTCGGTGTAAAAGTTTCAGTTTGGATGGAAGGTGCCCATCCCTGCTTTACCATGACCTAGCGTTTTTACCCGTTTAATACATAGTTATCTCACATGCCCTCACACCAGTTTTCAGTACCCTACTACAAATATTTCCAGAGATATTCGCTGTGAATGTTTCAGTTTGTATGGGAGGTGCCCATCCCTGCTTTACCAAGACCTAGCAGTTTTACCCGTTTAATACATAGTTATCTCACATGCCCTCACACCAGTTTTCAGTATCCTACTACAAATATTTCTAGATATTCGCTATGAAAGTTTCAGTTTGTATGGGAGGTGCCCATCCCAGCTTTACCAAGACCTAGATTGTTTATCCGTTGAGTATATAATTATGTATTCTTCCTTCACACAATTTTCATTACTAGAGTGCTGCCTACTGTCGAAATTCGACAGTTTTCTAGATGTTTTCTTATGACTAAGGTGCAACTATAGTTTTTGTATAATTGTTTGTTGTTATTGTCACTGTTTCTATTTTATTATTGTTCCAGCATCACTCCTTTTGTTGCTAATGTTACCGCTACTATTTTGTTGTTGTTGTTGGTGTTGTTGTCATTACTCGTCTTCACAATTCTCCTACATATAAACTTCTATCTATCTATTTCTGCTCTTTTCTTTCCTCAATTTCTTTCCTACTTATTTTTTCTTATTCTTTCTTATCCTTCTTATTACTTGACTTTGTGTTGTGCTCAAAAGGATGCAACAACAACCACACGGCAATTTTCCAACGACGAATGTGGACGTATTTTCCAACCAATTTTCATGAAAATTGGGGCAGTTATATTTGACAGAAATACATTTCTAATGGTGTTCTTAATTTTAAAATCGGTTCAGTAGTTTCGACGGAAAAGATGGAACAAAATTTATGTTAGCGTATTAATAACATAGATACCTAAATGAACTTTCTTAAAATAACTGTAAAACCCCGTATTGTTGTTGTTGTCGTTGCTACTTTTCTTCTTAATTCCTCTACGTAAATGCATTTTCTTAAAATAACGGTAAAAAACCTTACTGTTGTTGTTATCGTTGTTTCTAGTCTTCCTAATTGCTTCTTTCTATTTTTCGACGTTCCTTTTCCCCCTTTCTTTCCTACTTTATCTTTTTTATTCTACTTATTCCGTCTATTTCTTTTTGTTATAGTGCTTCTTCTTATTGTCACTGCTAATATGTTGTTGTTGTTTGTAGATATTGTTTTTGTTTGTAGATGTTGTTGTTGCTGTTATATTTGGTGTGGTGTTGTTGTTGTTACTCGTCCTACTAATTCTTCTAACTACATACATACATACATAGATACATATGTTCAATATATGTACATAATTGTCTCATTTTATTTCTATTTTCTTTATTTATTATTCCTTATCCTACTTATTCCTTGCCATTATGTTTTTGTTGTAGTAATTTTGCTACATTTTTACGTTTCTACTTCTTTGAAACTATACACCGCATCCAGCCAAACATGTTCAGAATTGCATGTTAAGTTTGGTGAAAACGCACAAAGTCAGGTACATATGCTTGCACATTGAGACAGCCCTGTTGTGTGCAAAGCATGCAACAACAACCACACGGCAATTTTCCAACGACGATTGTGGACTCATTTTCCAACCAATTTTAATGAAAATTGGCGCAGTTCTATTTGAGAGCAATACCTTTCTTAGTTTTAAAATCGGTTCAGTAGTTTCGACGGAGAAGAAGGAACAAAATTTATGTTAGCGTATTAATAATATAGATTCTAGTACAAATATTTCAAGAGATAGTATGAAAAAAAGGAAAATTTTGTATGGGAGGTTCCCATCCCTGACTTTTAATCAGATTAAAAATATGCCTATAGTAATTACCGGGTGAAAATACCTAGGTGTGCTAAGTTTTGTGAGGATCCATTCAGCGGTTTTCTCGCCAATTGAGTTTAAACACAACTTCCATTTCACATTTATAATATATAAGATGAAGCCTTAAATCTTGTCTACAGTTAATTCTACATGCTTACATTTCCTTAAAACCTAAATTTACTAGTTTCCTGCTTACAGTTAAATTGTGCTTTTGCTACACACGCGTGTATGTAAAATGTCTTAAATTAAGTCACCAAGTTTTTAGAAAATGGCACCACCGAAATGACTAACCTTGATTGCTTAAACAATTTGTCCCAAAAGCTTTTGTAATTTATAGCATCAAAATACAATTAGCACACACACACACTTACATACACAAACAACAAAGCGGAAATGGCGGTAAAAAGGCAATAAAAGTCACGAAATTCACATCAAAAACCTTCAACAGCAGAGCAGTCAACCTTTTTCGGTGGCTCTGCTCGAAGCGGCGATAGCCGTACGCGCTACCGTTGAGTGAACAACAATTAATATGAAATAGGAAAATCAACAACCCGAAATAACCGTAGCAATAAATAAACTTAAATTACGACAAGGAAAAGCAATACGCACATACAAACACACATAGATGTACATATACATATACCCATTTCTAGAGAATATATCGCAAACGTGACTTAGGTGAGGAAGTGAAAATAGTTTTTGTTATAAAAATGCACGTCGCCCACTTTTTGGGTTAACCACTTGACTGCTAATTGACAAGTTTGTGCAGCAGGCGAAGCGAATTAAGCGGCGGCGAATTGAAAAGGAAAGGAAAAGGAAGGTAAAGCCAACGTGATGTGGTTAAGTAGAGCATAGAGAGTTCTGAGTAGAAAGATGAGGACCAAGGGAAGTAGCAAAAGCAAGAGCAGGGTGAAGAGTAAGAGTAAGTGTAGGAGTAAACGAAAGCAAAACGGATGTAGAAAAAATAAAATAATTGATCGTTAAGGAGACAAATGAGAAATCAATGACAGCAACGGAATTGAAAATGAGCGAAGAGAACAAAAAAAAAAAAACACAACTTGAGCAAACTAAATTGAAATCACTAATTTAGCAAACGTATCATAACAAAAGTGAAGCAGAAAAGAGGAAAAAACCACAAAATACTAGCAATGATATCCATTGGTTATACAGAATTTAAACTCGCTAAAAAACATAAACGAACGCACAAGTTTTTAGCGCCCCAATAGAAAAAGGGATTATAATCGGAGAAAGATTTAGCGCTCTCTAGGGAGCATGGTAGTGCTCCCGGACTGTCCAAAACGTCGAACGAAATATGCAGCCTTTACATAGCATGTCCAAGCAGAACTAGTGACCTACTAAACTGGTTTAAAAAAGGCTGCAGACAAAATTCTCTGTGCCGTCGTCGACCACCTCCACACAAGATAAGCATAATGAGCTCTCGATGTTGTCTATGGTGGCCACATGTTGTCCCCATGGATTTTATCCTATAATCAACTCCACAAGGACCCGATTCTCTCCCCTTCTCTGCATGAGAAGAAACTTTTTTCAGAAATCACTTTGTAATTTATAGGAATTTGTAGAGTTCCAGCGCCTCCCGTGACAGTCCTTGATGTACTTCACGGGTCCCGCTATAAGTACTTGGTCCTAGAATTGGTGGCGGTCCAGTTGTGTGTTCCACCGATCCGCAAATTTTCCAGTTCATCGACCTTGAAAACCAAAGTGTCCGGTTAACCACACATCTATAGCTAAGCTTGTGGTTGCTTCAACGGTTTTTTCCAATCTTCTTCGTTTAGCTCTAATTCGTGATATTTTCTACTGGGACAGCTTAGAACTGTATGCGTTAATCGAGGAAAGCGTCAACTACTACACACAGTCTCTATGCTGGGTGCAGTGTAATTAATTGAAAAATAAAAAATTAAAAGAAAAAGTTTCAATTGCAGTGCAAAATTAAAACTTCTGAAAAGGTGTGTTCGTCTGCTCTGAGTTTAATCAATGAGTAGCGTTGAAGTAAAGAAAAAGACGAGCGAAATAATTGATGGCAAAAGAAAACAAATTGAGAAAGTCAATAACAGTAAAATGACTAGAGAAATTGTCGCAGAATAATGGAATAAGGAGACATTTTACAATCTAAGAAATCTAAGGAAATTAAAGAACTGAATCTCTGTAAATTTTTAAATAAAAGGCGGCTCTGAAAAGGTTCGAGCGATTTCCTAAGAAACGAAGCCTTTTGATTAAGAGTGGAGAGAAGGCATTTGGTACCCTTTAGAGGCTTACTGGTTTGTCAGCTGAAAGAACTCCTAGCGCTATTGTATAAACAATAATTTTCTAGAAAATATTAACCCCCTTACTACCATAAAAATGTCACATTATTTTTTAAATACTTTCCGAAAAAGGTCTACAAGCGACATTTTGTGAGCAGCGCACTCACTCAATGTTTAACAATATTTTTGAAATTTCCTGCCCAATTGTTGTTTTGGAATATTTTAACCCTCCATCGACCTTTAAAATTCCATTCCATTTGAATTTTTTTTTAAAGAATTCACAGCAACCCTTTCGTGAGTGAGCTAAAATGTTTGTGAGTGGGATAATATATTTAAAAAAAATTTTCAAAATATGACACAAATTTTCTGTAGTAATTTAACCCTCCATCTACCTTTAAATTGCCATTTTTTTGCAAACTTAAAAAAGGAGTTCAAGCGACCTTTGCGTTAGGGAGCTAATGGACTAAAATATTAAAAAAAAAAAAACCGCGTGTAGCATAGTACACGTGATAGAAGTTAACTTCTTACATCTTGTTCAATATTTCAAATAATTGTGTTTTCAATTTATATTGGCTCGAAAGTAACAAGTTTCATATACATATCATATGAGAAGCGAATTTGAAAATACATCCCTGAAAAAATGCGATAAATCCGGGACGTGTCCGGGATAAATCGTAAGGGAGCATGCGACTAATACAATTTTACATCCCTTTATATGGAGCGAATTGATCGCATTTGTTCGAGCATGTCCTATGAAGAGACTAATTGTTCAACTTGTATACCCGAACGGGTAAAAATGTAGATTAATCACTAACATACCGAACGGGTACAAATGTAGATCAATCTCTTTTATCTCGAACGGGTACAAATGTAGATTAATCGCTTTCATCCAAAGTTGTAAGCCAAGGCTATTTTTATGAAAATGTCTAAAAATTATAAATTGTTATATATATCAGAAAAGTTTATAATCGAATAATCTTGTAGTGAAATCTTTTAAAAAATTAAGTATTTTCTCCAAATATTTAAAGTTTTGACAATGCATTATGCGAGTGTAAAAGATATGTGAGGAATTTTTCAAAGTTGCTAGCCAAGGCTATTTTTTATAACAATCTTTAAAAATTATAAATGTTCATGCCTATTTAAATAAAGATTATACAATAAGTTTTACTTTTGTAAAAGAATCTCTTCAATAAATTAAAATTTTTTAAATAGTCATTTTCAGTGTATAATCGTAATTGATTTTTCAATGGATATTTTTGGTAAAATTTTGTCAAAATTATTATTCATCATTGTTATTAAAAGAAAGCATGTTCAATTAGTTTTACCTATTGTTTTTTCAATACATACCTACATTGAATATTTTTGTAAAATTTCTACATATAATCAATCTAGATTTATACCCGTTCGGGAACAATCGGGGACTAATTGTGGACCGATTGTTCCCGAAAGAAATCAATCCGGGACAAATCTATGTATATCGGGATTTTTGCAGGGATATTGCTATGAAAACTCGCATGTACATACATGTGGTTGTGTGTTTTTGTTTGTAAAAATTCTATTTATAGAAAAGGCGATGCTTGTTCTTGCTATTAGATTTTGTTTATCGGCAGGCTCATCCGATTCGTTTTTATATTGGTTGTTTGGTCGTTTTTATTTTGTAATTCCCGATATTCGGGTGGACTTTTATATAATAAAAAATTATAAAGAAAATTATTTAATAGAAAAAAAAAGGCTCAACCTGGACTTGAACCACTTTCACTTAAATTTGAAGCCAAGCATCTTACAGCTGAGCTACTGCGCTAGTTACGCGAGTTGTGTCAAACGGTGTACTTAAATTTCGGCTTGTGTTGTTAACATTCTCACCACGCTTATTTCACCACAGCGCTGTTATGTACTTACACGTATATGTACATACGTGAGTGAGTTGTAATTGTTAGTTCAGTTTAAGTGCAGCATTTGACATATTCAACGCAAGTGGTGTGGTGGCGCAGATGTTTTGTGTCTGGTCTGGAAGCGAGGGGTTTTGAGTTCGAAACACCACGCGATATCAAGGTCGGTTTTTTAAAAAATTAAAAATCAACTAAAATGGCTGCTATTTCGGGGGGCAACTTCCGTTGCATCAAATTTCAAATTTCACTCTCCATAAAAACTCTGAATCGCCGCCTAAGAAGTTAACTTCAAAAATTTGAGAATTTTACCGGAAAAAATTTTTCTGGAACAGTTTAACCCGTTTACAACCTTCGAAGTGTCATTTTACTAGAACTTTAAGCAAAAGATGTCAAAATTACCTCTTTGTTAACGAGTTAATTGGTTAAAATGTTTAACAAAAAATTTTTTAATTTTTGCGGCAAAAATATTTCTGGAACATTTTAACTCTCTAACAGCCTTTCATATGTAAGTAAATTTTAAAATCCTCTGACAAACTTCAAAATGCCACTTTATTCGTACTCTCTAAAAAATTGTATCAAACGAGTTTGTTATGAGTAAGTTATAATAATATAATAATACAATGGCGCTATTATAACTCTGACGAGTTTTATGGCCGAGCTTCTCTCCCAATTCGAGGTGTGCTCCTTTTTGTTTTTCCTACTAACTGGGTGGACCTACAGTTTTATGCCGGCTCCGAACGGCGAATGCATTTTTTGTGAGAAGCTTTTTCATGGCAGAAATACTCTCGGAGGGTATGCCGCCCACTGCCGAGAGGTGACCGCTGCTCTTAAAAAACCCAATAATTGGATTTTTACTAATTAGAAAAATTTGTTTGGCTCGGACCGTGGTTTGAACCCGAGACCTCTGGCATAGCAGGCGAGCACTCTACCCACTGCACCACAGCGGCCACAAGTGAGTAAGTTAATGGGTTAAAATGTTTTACAAACTTTCTTAATTTCTTGGGCCAAAATATTTCTGGAACGCTTTAACCCCTTAACGACCATCAAAGGGACAATTTATACGAACTTTCTAAAAAAGGTGTGCATATGACACTTCTGTGTGAGATTTAATGGGCTAAAATTTTCTACAAAATTATTTCTCGTACAATTTTGCAATAATCACCTTAACATTAAATTTGACTCCGATTGGTATTTTAACCCTTTTTTTTCATGAATTCTGCAAAATTTTTGATAAAATGTTGCAGTTAACCTTTAAATTCTTGCACAGTGTTCTTTAAGAGCATTTTTGCCCTTTAATAGCCTCTCTTAACCTTTAAGAAATAAAGTTGCATACAACGCTATCCTTTTTTCTTTTCGTTCTTTTTTTTCTTCTTATTATTGACCACATTTAATTTGTCATAAAAAAAACGCTTAACGCTGTCAACCGCAAAGCGTATTATTTACAACCTTTAACCCTCAGCGTAGGTATCTACTTATGTGTACTTATATACTTTAACGTGTCAATTCATGCGCAATTAATACTCGTGAAAAGGTGAAATAAGGTAAAGTAAGGAAGGGTGAGAAAAAGTCATGTAAGGCGAGGTAAGGTGAGTACTGCGAGGTTAGGTTAAGGCAAGGCAGATGCCAAAGTGTACGTACCCACAGCTAAGTAGCGCAGTAATAAATTTTTCAAGTTACTTAATGATCACCAATAATAACTCAACAACAAAATAAGCAATTTTTAAGCCGACATACTTAAGTGCCAGAGTATTTAAGCATGTGTGTGTGTGTGCACATGTGGCACGCTTAAATTTACTTAAATGCTTAAAATGCGAGCAAACACAAAAAAAAAGCATTTTAGCTCCTGCGACTGTGTGCGTGTGTTTGCTTGTTTGGTATGCCAAAAATAACTCAAGTAAAATTTTGTAAAGCTTTTACTTTTATAATACTTTTGCTGTTATTTATGCTGCTGCTTTTACTTTTACCTACATTAAATATTTTATAACACCTGCAAAGATTCTCCTGTTGCATACCGTAAGACATTTTTTGTGGCTTTGCTTCCGTGAAGTGTTAATCTTTAAGAATTTTGCCTGTGGTTGAAAACTGGAATTAATTGGAATTCGGTTCAGTTTGAATTCCTTGCATTTTTGTTGCGAAGGCGCATAAAATGAGGATTGCCTTAAAATATTTATGGAAAAGTGTATCTAAGGGCTAAAAGGGAAATCATTTCGCACGGTAATTATGCAAAATGTGGTAGCATTACCATGATCTAAGCTCGCTCACGCACTTATCTTAACCCGTAGAAGATTTTCGTCTTTGGTGACTCCCTGTAGAATTGTTTGCATAGAACGTTTTGTTTGTTCGTAGAAAATTTTAACCCCTAAGAGCACTTTTTAACAACTTTTTTTTAACCTATTCCAGCTTAAAAACAGCAATTTACGTGCGCATTAGTGGGTTAAATTATACTAGAAAAAAAAATGACTCATTCAATTCTGTTGCAGATGTGTGAGATTTAAACTCGTTTAATGCATGATATTTGTAATGAAATAATTACACCTCTAGCCAATATTCAAGCCCGAAAAGCCACTAGAATTTACCAAGTCTTCAGGCTAGTAGCTAGCGTAAAGAGGTCCGAATACTCAAAAGATATTAAGTTACCAAATGTGGCAGCAATGTTGAGAAGCCTCACCGCAAGGCCGGTGGACTATAGCCTGATTCCGAACGTTCCGAACAGTTGGGCAGTTAGAGAGCATGGGAACTCAATTTCCACCTGACTCAGTTCATAAGCGCTCATGCTTGTTTTAGGGCCTAGTTATCTAGATTCAAATATAATGATAGTCGCTTTTGTCCAATGTGTTCCAACGTATTAGAAGACGCAGAGCACGTACTATTTAGTTGTCATCGTTTCGAGGTTGTGAGATCATGTCTTAAGACAATATTGGGAACTGTTTCGGTTTCGGTGGAAAATTGGCTGCACTTATGTGTGAGTGCTCTTTAATATGGAACGCAGTAAACGATGAATCTGCGTCAATAATATCCCAATTGAGGTATACAGAGGAAGATAAGCGTTAGTCGTGCTGTCTGTTGTGTGAGGACGTAAGGTAAGTAATACCTACCTGTCCGATGGATCCATAGTGTGAGTGGCTTTGGTAGTTTGTATGTTAGGTTTAGCGTGTTAAAATCTCGCACTTTGGCTTTCGATGCTTCCCCCTACTAAAAAATGAAATCTCCGAGCAATATGTTAAATCTGATTAGATAGTCTGGGACTAGTACTCTATACGACAAATATTGCTCTAGAAGACATCCTCTTTCATTATTAAGAGAATTTTTTTCGTGTTGGGTAAAGATTGTTTGATAGTTTCATTGTAAAAGAAGCAACTAACTTCAATACAAGATGTTTATTTTTGGCCAACGTCGATCGAGGATAATTTGGGAGCCGAGACAAGCAAGGCGCCATTTTACTAGAGCTCTCGATTCTTTTTGAACATTTTCGAACAGTCGATTGTTTGTTTATTACCCGTATGTTTGTACGGGAATATGAACAATTCGGGTATTTTGAAGTTGTTTTTTTCTTTTTTTATTACATTATTATTTTTTTTTTTTCTTTATATGTAGTTTTTTTTTATTTTTGTTTTTCCGATACACATTTTCTTTTTGTTTGTAAGCTCGAAGGCTCGAATATTTGTACGGGCATTTGAACAACAAACGGGCTTCAAACAGAAACGATCAGATGGAATTGCTCGATACCCGGGTATCTAGAGCTCTACATTTTACTTTTTTTCCCTTAAAAATACTTGCTTTGCTAAAAGTTTGTCTCAACTCTGTTAACTTGATTGAAGTTTCATAAAATATTAAAAATAGTTCAATCTTAAATCTGCCAACATGTACGAATATTTATGTATATAAAAGTAAGTATAGCTATAGTTTACATTGCCAAAAAGCAGAAGCAATTGATACGCGCCTGTCACCGCTCATCATCGCCCACGTTGAGTTTTTCAAAGATTTTTTTTTTAGTGTTTTTCGCTGTGTCGCGCGCATATCTTGACTTTTTCGCAACTAAATATCTACATATTTATGAAATATCAAACTATTTTCTTTTCTTGTTTTTCACTTATTTTGTTACTTACACACTTTTCATAGTGACAGCGATAATGAAGATGCACCAGCGAGCTCCGCTCCGTTTTCTCTTTACTTCAGCTTCAACGCAGACGAGACAGACCATTCAATGGATGCGTTTTTGCGACAGACACACTTTTGGTTCACTTTGACTCACTTTGAAAGTGTATCGCTTTACCACATGCGTTTTTTGGCTTTTTCTTCGTACTTTTTCGTATTTTCTTCATAATTTTTTCATACGTTTTTCTGTTTTTTTTTTTCCCTTTTTTTTGCCTTTCTCGCCTCGCGTGTCTTCATGCGTATTATTTTAACTTTCCTTTCGTGATCATTTTCCTCCCTTCATTTTGTTTTTGGTTTGTTCTATTTTTTGTCGAAAATCGTAACTTTTCCAATCTTTGCTTGCTATAAAAAGCACCAAAAAATCTTCTTGTCTATCAATGTCAATAGTTATTTTCGTAGTTTTCGCTTTTCTTCCCCATTTTGTAGTTTATTTTTAGTAGGTGGTAATGGCGTTATATGTATGTATGTATGTATGTTTTTATATAAATATATCCCAGCAGTATTCGAGGTAAGGAGGTGCATATTCAGTAGAATATTCAATGTGAAAAATACCCTGAAACTGAGTTCAAAATTCATTGCTGAAAATATAACTGACAAGCAGTGAGAACATCAGATGTATTGAAATATATGCTATGGAAGTTCTCCCTGCTCATTCAGCACTCTTTTCATACAGAAACTCTCCCTTCTCGTTCGGCAGTTTTTCGGTAGTTGATTTTCGCCGCCACCTCTTTATAAAAACGAAAGGGAAAGTTCCTTATAAAAACGAAAGGGAAAGTTCAGATTTTAGAACTACAACTCTACTGAATATTCATTAGGAAATATGTGCTGTTTTCCAGCTGATAAATACTGCTGGGATACTATGCATGTAAGCAAGTTTCGTCTATGCTTCACTACATTTTTAGTTATCAACTTTTCTTGCTGCGTTTCGCGGTAATAACCGACGCTTCATGCAGCGTGAAAGTTTTATTTTATCTATTACGAATTTTATTTTATTTTTTTTCACTTTTATTTTTATTTTTATTTCTATTTTTTATTTATTTTTTTTCGTTTCTTTACGTACGCCATAATATTTATTTCCGATACATTGTAGAAAGTCTTGTAACATAAAAACTTCGTTGTGCGTCGCGTTTTTCGCTCCTTTTTGCAGTTCAATTGTGTATGAAGTAGATTTTTTTTTTTGTTAAAAGTGTAAAAATATCAATTCCGAAACGAAATTATCGCGCTTAAAGTTGGCTGTTTTGTGTAGTTTTTGTTACACGTAACTTTTGAAAGCATGGAACGGGTTTTCTTGTTCTTCTAGTTTTCTTTAAAGATTTCATCTGAGCGAACCCCTAGTAAAATTTTATGGCAAGTAATTTTCGGGAACATTTTAACCCTCCAGTGGCATTGAAAATTCCATTTTTATCAACTCTCAGAAAAAAAGTTTCCAAAGGAAAAAAGTGTCCTAATGGGTTAAAATGTTTCATAATATTAACAAAATTGTATGGCAAATAATTTCCTAGAACATTTTTACCCCCTAACAACCTTCTATATGCTATTTTAGGTGGACTCTCTGAAAAATGTGCCCAAACTACACTTACTATAGCGCGTTAATGGGTTAAGATTTTTTACAGAATTAACGAAATTGTATGGCAAATAATTTTCTAAAGCATTTTAACCCTCTAACGACCTATAAATTACCATTTTTATAGAACTTTCCAACAAAGGTGACCAAGGTAATCGTTGAGAGCGGGCTAATGTGTTAAAAAGTTGTACAGTATTAGCGAAATTTTATGGCAAATTAATTCCTTAATCCTCTAACTGCCTTCAAAATGCCATTTCTATGAAGCTTTTACAAAAAAGTGTCATAATATATGAGCGTGGTAATGGGTTAATATGTTCTACTCCAAACACCTTAACAATATTTTTCTCTACGCTATATATTTTAACTATATTTGTGCACATACAAAATTTTGCCAATTTAAAACGATCGCAACAAAGAAATTCCTCCAAAAAGAATACAAAAAATGATTTGTGGGATTTACTAAAAGACTTTAGCTTTTTCATGCAGCATTGAGATCCTTCAACCAACAGATAATGACTCCCAAATTATTGCACAGCATTAGCAATCAGTAAGCAGTGATAGTATGCGAAACATATTACCAAATATTGCCTGCTTTTAGGCGCATTTGCTGCTGTTTTAAACGAGGAAATTTGGGCAACGTCAACACAGAAGTATCTTCCGTCGATTGGGATTCACTTTTTTCAGGTGTCAGTGTGGCAGACTGCTTTTCTATTTTTAGAAGTAAGGTCCATGAAATTTGTTTGAATAATATGCCTTTTAAAGAGAAGAAATTATACAAAATTCCCTGGCATAATAAAAAACTTTTGAAATTAAAGAATTTAAGAAACAAATTTTATAAAAAGTTCAAGAATACCCGCTCTGCTACGTATAAAGCTAAATATCATCGTTTTTCCACTAAGTTCAAACAGTTAAGCAAGAAACTTTATGGCCGCTATGTTCGCAATTTTGAGTTGAATATAAAAGAAAATCCAAAATCTTTTTGGAATTATGTTAATTCCAAGAAGTCATGCTCTAGCATTCCTTCAAAAGTTTTTTATAATGGGACTCATGCTTCTAGCACATTCGAGGCAGCAAACCTATTTGCAGATTTTTTTTGCTCAAATTTTACTGAAAATTCAGAGACTTTAGGTAGTTCTTTTGAAACTGTTGACAGCTCAATTAATTTTGGGGCGCTCTCTTTATCACTTGACGATGTTATTGATGGCATCCTGCACATCAAACAATCATCGCTATCTGATGTAGATGGCTTGTCACCTTATCTCCTCAAAAATTGTCTCGCATTCGCTCACCCACTTCTTCTAGTATTTAATAAATCATTGAGATGTGGTGAATTTATTGATGCTTGGAAGCTAACTTTTATTAGCCCAATTTTCAAAAGTGGTAACAAAAGTAATATTTGCAATTACAGGCCCATTGCTAAACTCTCAACATTTTCAAAACTGTTTGAATACATTGTAAAACAGAAGTTATACTTTGCAGTCAAACATGGCTTCACCACTGGCAGATCCACTGTCACCAATTTAGCAATTTTTTCTGATTTCTGTCTGTCGGCGTTCAATGACCGTCTTCAGGTGGATGCTGTCTATACTGACTTTTCGAAAGCGTTCGACAGTCAGTCATTCAATTCTTATACATAAATTGGCCAGTTTGGGTTTTCACTCGAGATTTCTGTCCTGGATAAAATCTTACCTCCAACATCGAAAATATGTCGTAGTTGTTGCCAATACACATTCTAATTATTTCACAGCGTCATCTGGTGTTCCTCAGGGCAGCATTCTTGGGCCGCTTCTTTTTGTAATTTTTATCAATGACATCTCAACCTGCTTTACGAGAACTAATTTTCTTCTTTATGCTGATGACCTGAAGCTCTTCTCAACCATTTCAACGTCTGCAGACTCTCAAAAAATTCAGTCTGACCTAGATAGGCTATCATATTGGTGTTGTATCAATGGCCTACAGCTAAATATAAATAAATGTGTCCATGCATCGTTTTCTAAATCTCGCTCATGTATACCCACTACTTATTTCATTAATGGAACTCAACTTTCGACTTTTACTGAGATAACCGATTTAGGTGTAGTTTTTGATTCGAAATTTTCATTTAATAGCCACATAAACTATATAATTTCTAAATCATATTCAATGTTGGCGTTTATTCGCCGATCTACCCGAGAATTTTCAGATCCCTACACACTTAAGTTACTATTTACTTCACTTGTCCGATTTAAATTAGAATATGCCGCTTTCATCTGGAGGCCATATCATGCAATTCATATCACCAGACTTGAGCGGGTTCAGAAAACGTTCCTGCGCTTTGCTCTTCGGTCCCTGAACTTTTCTGAACCGATCCCTTCCTATCAAGCCAGATGCTTGCTAATTAATCTAAAATCTCTTGAGAGTAGACGAACTACCTTGTCGCTAATTTTTGTGTTTGATATCATTAATGGAGTGGTTGACTCTCCATACCTCCTGGAGCGTATTTATTTTTATATTCCTCCCAGGTCTCTCCGGAGTAATGACATGTTTTATACGGAGCGTGTGCGAACACTTTACGCATCTAATTCACCTATCATCCGGGCTTTAAAAGAATTTAATAGGCAATCAATTTCCACATCTTTTGACTTCTCATTGCCAAGATCTAACTTTAAGCTAGTCTTAAGCGAATTAAATTTGTAATTTATTCATTCCTTGCAAATTATTCTTTAAGTAGTCTGTAAGTACTCTTGTTTGTACACTAGACCACTATATTAAATAAATAAATAAATAAATAATTCAATAATACTTGACAAATTGAGTACCATAGCTGGAATAATATATGTATGTATTTGCAATTCGACTGCTAAGCTGTTTGCAAATTGAATTTCATAGTTTGCTGCGCGTATTTCACTTATACACAGCTACATATAGTATATATCACTGCCAATAAAAATGCTCATGTGGACTTTGCTGCTATCAACTGCGTCTCTCGCTGTCGCTAAATGCAGAAATTTTCTACGATTACGCGCTTTACAATGTAAAAAGCAGATTAATCAGGCTCAGCGTATTCCAACGCATACACACGCATACACACAGAGGCAAACAGTCATTCATAAAATAGTTGAAAGTCTTTGCTTTGCTTTCCTTTTCCTTCTCTATCTTTTCTGCTACACTTACTAGGTACTGTTATCATGTAAGCGCCTAAAGTTATGCTACATTCACGCCCATTGCAGAACGCAGAACTTTCTCACAAACTAGTCCGTAGCACTTTAATTTATTTTACAAAGTATGGCATGCCGCAAGCGAAGTAAGTGGATTGTGTGTGGCAAACGAGTAGTAAATGTGCAAAGCATGAACTCGATTCGCATTGCACATGTGTGAGCATATTACAACTTGCGCCGTACATGCTCATTTTGCTAGCTAGCGTGTTTCGCGCTGACTGCTAGCCTGCTTTTCTTCTGCCTTCCCCCGTTTCCCACCACCAGACATTACTTGGCAACTAATTTGTCAATGTCAAATGAGATTTTCGCGTAAAAGTTTTTGAGAATTTGGAACGAGCAAGTCAGAGCTAAAGCTAAAGCCAGCAGCGATTGCTTAACGTTGCCACATATTGCAATCATACATATCTTAGCCGATTTTAATATGGATATTGTAATTGCTGTAAATTCGCCTTGTAAGTCTACAACTTGCTTCGTTATTTTTTTCTCTGCATTTTCATTCGTTAAAGAAATTGAAAATTTCACATACCAAGCCAAGGGAAAGTGATTGAAGCAGAGAAAATACATACGAAGCCACAAAATGAAGCCAAAATCAGTGTCGGGTACATGTGTACTTAAAAGTGAAGCGGAGCAGCAGAAAATGAAGAAAGGGAAGAAGGATAAGAATAAAAAGAAGAAGTAGAAAAAGAAGAAGAAAAAAAGGAAGCAATAGATGACACGCAAATTCGTCGTCGGCGTTCCGGAAATTGAAATTAAAATTAAATTCTTTGTGAATTAATTTAATGCCGAAAGTTTTTTTCTTGTTGTTTTTGGTTTTTGGTTTCTCAAATGTTACGCAAAAGTGTAATAAAAAAAGGCAAACAAGCAAATAAGAACACCTAAAAATATGCAAATTTAAACACCTAAAAGTATGCTTCAAATTTAATAGCATTGCTTTGTGAACGTCTGACCGAGCGACCGAAAACTTTGCGTTTCCTATTTCAATTTATTTCATTATCAATTGACGTGAAACATGAGCGAAAAAAAATATACGAAGAAATAGAAATAATGTTGACGCTTTGTCCCAACTCCCCTGACAACGCAGCACAGAATAAGGTTTCACTGGCAAGGTAAAGCAGGAAAGAGAGTGAGAGAGCGGGTAGGTGGATTGTAAAGTGAGCACAGCAAAAATAATTTGCTGGGCTGCTAAATTTTCTTAAAAATAAAAAAAATAAAATAGCAAAAAACAGGCAAAAGCAACTAAGTTGAAAAGGCAAAAAATCGCGTGCTTTCATCTTTGTTATAACCAGTTGTGCGTTCAAAAACATTTTTTTTTCCGAGTGGGTGTTTTCAGTAAGACACCAAGTTATGTATTACTCTCTTTTTTAAGATTTATCTCAACTAGACTTAGATTAAGCTTAACTGGGACTTACCTTAACTTAACTTAGCTTCTTTTTTAAAATGGTTGCCACCTGTTTAAAAATTTAATTTTCCTGGATATTTTGTTTGATTGTTAAATTTCAGATCCCATGTGAGAATGCTTAGCTTAAAAATGAGTAATTTATTGTAATTTTTACTAAAAAGAGTTGCCACCTGTTCAAAAATTTATTTTAACGCTATAGTTTGTTTGATTTTTATTTTGAACTATCATATGAAAGGGCTTTGCCAGAAATTACGAAAGGGCTTGAGCTGAAAATTTTTAGTTTAATATAATTTATACAAAAAGAGTTGCCACATGTTCAAACAATGATTTTTACTTCACAATTTTTTGATTTTTCAATTTGAACTGTCATATGAAAGGGCTTTGCCCGAAAAAAAGAAAGTGATTTATTATAATTTTTACAAAAAGGGTTGCCACCTGTTCAAAAATTAATTTTTACTCTGGTTTGTTTGATTTTTAAATTTGAAATGTGGTATGAGAGGGCTTGCTCTGCAGATGGATAATAAAATTTAATTTTTATAAAAGGGATTGCCACATGTTCAAAACTTAATTATTACCCTACGGTTTTTTGATTTTTAAATTTGAGCTATCATATGAGCGGGCTTGCACTGTAGATGGATAATAAAATTTAATTTTTATAAAAAGGGTTGCCACGTGTTCAGTTTTTTGATTTTCAAATTTGAACTATCATATGAGAGGGCTTGTACTATAGATTAATAATAAAATTTGGGGGTGCCACATGTTCAAAAATTCATTGTTACTCTACAGTTTGTTTGATTTTTAATTCTGAAGTGCCTTATGACAGGGCTTGCCCCGTAGATGGATAATAAAAAAGTTTCATAAAAGGGGTTGCCACCTGTTTGAAAAATTTACTTTAAAGGAAAGGCAAGGAAAGGAAAGGAAAGTAAAGGAAAGGAAAGGAAAGGAAAGGAAAGGAAAGGAAAGGAAAGGAAAGACGCGAACACTTTATAAATACCAGTTTATTTGCAACGGTTATGCAAGGGCGTAGGGTGGTAGGGGCAGGGGGGGGGCATGTACCCGCTAGACGTCGTTGCCGTAGCAGTTTCAAAGCGTTAATCCTTAATTAAGCAAAAAGATCACGCAATTAACACACATTAGGTTATACAAATGCGTCGCTGATAAAGCCTATTAAGTTTTCGAGCATCTTATCACATCACACACACACACACACACACATGCATACACAAATAAGACACAATTTCGGGTGTCATTCATTATAAAATAGCGCGACATCCGGTGTCAACGTAAAATAGAAGTGACAGCTGTCTTAAGACACAGCAAAGACAAAAGCGACAAAGCTTTCTATGTTTGTTGTTTGTTGCTTTTTCGTTAGTTGTTGCTTTTTCGTTAGTTGTTGTTGTTGTAATTTGATAATTTAGCAAGGGAAGAGTGAGTGCTGCTAATGCAAACGGAAATTAATGATATCTTCTTATACTCACTTTGTTCTTAGGCTGGCTGTCGCTTCATTTTGTTGCCTTGCACTTCGTTTATCATCATTTTGTGTTTTTGGTTTGCGAATTTTTCCGTTTTTTTTCTGGTTTCTTTTTATCTTAGGATTTTGTTTTTTTTTTTTTTTTGAAAGTTTCAGGCACGTGTAAGTGATGCCATCTCGACCCTCAATTATTTTTAAAAATGCTCTCAAGCAAAAATAAAAAATGTATTATCAAATTTTAAGGCCTCTGCAGAGATCAATTCCTTTAGAAAATGGCGCATAAATTTAAACAAAATTTGTTATATTTAAAAAATATCTAATCATCCCACATCCATCATTATTTTCCAGCTTGCGTGTAAAATTTTTGTTTCTATGCACACAAATTTTGTTAAATGAATATAAATTTTCTCGCCGTGAAGTCTCAAGACTTTCCTAAAGCGCTTAGTTAAAATACCGTTTCCCCTACACAAGTTTTTACTTACTTAAGAAATCCACTTATAATTCCACTTCAATGCCATTAATGTTTATATAATAGAGAAGACGCAACGTATGTATGTAAATCAGTTTAAAATAACGGAGCCCTTCTTTAAATTTAGTGCATATTCGCTTAAGTATCTTCTCACATACACAACAACAAACAAAGCACACAAGCACACAAATTCATTGAATTCTTTGGCTCATGAAGTGCATCCTGAGATGCCTCCTTACGACAGCATTGACATGCAAACCTAAAACTCATTTTCATTTTTAAGCAATTATGCTAGAGAAAATGATGACTACGGAGAATAACGATGACGGAAACACATGCAAAAAAGGAAGCAGAGCGCATTTTCTTGAAGGATAGAATGAATAGAGAAAATTAATAGAAAGGATATACATATGTTTATGCACATACTTAAATGCCTGCAAAATAAAGAGAAAATGTGGACATTGAATGTTAGAGAGAAAACTATTGGGTTAAGGTGGGAGCTGATATGGGGAAAGCAGTTTTTTTATATATTTGGAAGTGCATAAAATTGGTAACCTACATAAATTCCTATACATGAAACCGAATGTCACTTGAAGGTAAACCATTCGCATCGACAAGCTTGGTTGGTTAGAGTGGCGAGTCTCACTCACTCCAATTAGTGCCATAGCACGACTCGTGACTAGAGAACCAGAAGGATAGAGTAAACGAGAATAACCAGTACGGAAACCAAGGCAAGTCCCACGCGCTATATCCATACTATTGAGTTTAGGTAACTAAGAAGCCCGTAAGGTCTGACGTGCTTGAGTTTCGAGAGGTTGTCGAAGAAAGGCTTGTCAAGGAATTCCATTCTGCTTTGGCAGTGCGCAGGACACACGCATAGCAGATTCTACAACGTCCCAGCTCCGCTCCAGAAAGATTACAGCTTGGCCACAGAGTGTCATATGGTCCACTACCAATCGAGGCGCGTGGTTACCAATAGCACAATGTCCTGTGAATACCACACTTCAGCAGAAAATGTCTCTCCCGTCCATCTTTAGAATGACTGAGCATCGCATATCATTGCATGAAGGCCACACAGATTTCTGGAAACTCTGCAGGTCCGCAATCGTTTCCATCTGATTTTTAGCCTCCTCGAACCAGTGCCGAGAGAGTGCCGGCCCTTGATGAAACCCAGTGGCGCACGAACCTCCTTGGCCTCTGCGATATCGAGAGCGGAGCCTTGTCTGGCTGGCTCATCAGCTATTTCGTTGCAGTGAACATTGCGTTGCAATGGCAACCAGCTCAGAGATAAGCTATGCCGGCTTGCTAAGTCTCTGACCCACTCCCTACACTGCCCGACCAGGTTTGCAGATCCCCGAGCTTTCAGAGCCGCCTGACTATAAGAGAAAACCTAAACCCTCGCCGATCTTTATAGACTTGTTTGCGCCTCATGTGAATGTTGCAACACAGGGAAATCGAGGATAATTGCATGGAAGATGAGCTTGCAGATAAGGTACCTATTACCGAGTCTGAGTTAAGAACTTCACGAGTTTCCTCAGGCGTGCAAATTGGTTCAGAAAGAAGGAGCATTTTGTTCTCGTGATATAACAATGGGCCTATACAAGGGCCTTTGTGTTCTGCTAATGTGACAGCCACTCTAACCTAACCTATATTCTGAATTTAAGTGCAACGATGAGTTTTAAATTTAATAAAAAATTCATAGCAGGAGTTCTGTAAATATTTTTAAAGAGAAAATATTAAAGCTGCTCCATAAAAATAAAGAATTTCGTTTCATTGAGTTGTGCATATATTTTATTAACACAAAATTGGTAACTTTATGTTGTTTATAACGACATATTGGCCGCTGTGGTGCAGTGGGTAGAGTGCTCGCCTGCTATGCCAGAGGTCTCGGGTTCAAACCACGGTCCGAGCCAAACAAATTTTCCTAATTAGTAAAAATCCAATTATTGGGGTTTTTAAGAGCAGCGGTCACCTCTCGGCAGTGGGCGGCATACCCTCCGAGAGTATTTCTGCCATGAAAAAGCTTCTCACAAAAAATGCATTCGCCGTTCGGAGCCGGCATAAAACTGTAGGTCCACCCAATTAGTAGGAAAAACAAAAAGGAGCACACCTCGAATTGGGAGAGAAGCTCGGCCATAAAACTCGTCAGAGTTATAATAGCGCCATTGTATTATATTATTATATTGTTTTATACACATACACATACATACAGAGACATAACTGTTATAAGAAATATTCAAAAAAATTGCTTCATAACAATTAAAAAATTCAAAAATCTTTTTCTTTCATTTCTTAAGAGTTATTTCAAACCGAAAAAAAATATTTTTCAGTCGTAACTATTATGTTTGAAAAATATTTTTTTCTTTTGCTCATAACGATTATGTTCAGATTTTTATTTTTTCAATTGCCTCATAACTGTTATTCATGAGAAAAAATTTTTTCCGTTGCTCGTAACTTTTATTTTAAAATTTTTATTTTTTCCGTTGCCTCATAACTTCTACATTTCAAATTTTTTAATTTTTTCGTTATATTGTGAGTATTATTTTGCAGAATATGTTTCTTTTTTTGGTTATAGGACTTTATTTTTTGGTGAATAATATGAGATACATACATATGTACGTGAATGTACGATTAGATGGCTTAGTGTGGTAGGAATTTGTCGTCCATGCTAGAGGTCTTGGGTTGTGATTTTTAAAAACAGCGTTTACTCCTCGCAAGTGATTTTTAGATAAGCGTTCGTGTAAATCATATATGGTACACAGAAAAGTCCCCATACTTTCCTTCCACTTCAGTAGAAGTCCTTAAAATCCTTATAACTCGGAGTCTATTTGCGTATCAATGATATTTGGAATATGGGCCACTACATCGAGCTTAGACAACTTTGGAAAAGTGTGCGTTGTCAACCATCCTTCTCGGCCCATCTGGCTTTTTAGCTAAGGAAAGTGAAAAAATATTGATATAGGGATAGGGATAGTTAAAGATTGAGGGAGGAGAGAGAGGGAATAGGAAAGGGAAAGAGAGAGAAAGAGGGAGAACTGAAGCTTGGTTGAAGATGGAAGATCATAAATTAATTCGATTTTAATTTAGGTTTCGAATGGATTTCGCTTGGATTTTTATTTTGGTGTATTGCCAATTTTACTTTAAACATTTTATAATTAAAAAGAAAAATATTGAATTTTCTTCCGCGGAAGACTTCGCGGGTATGGATTAGTCAATAAATATAATAGAACGTTATATGTATGTACATTAGAGTGCGTTTAATTTGTATGAAAAAATTAAAAGTTCATAAAAAGACTGTATCGCCCCTCAATCGGTAGTAGTATGGTCAAAGATATCACACATAAATTTTGTTCCCGATTGGTGACTGTTTAGTGGAGTGCCACAGGGGTAAGGAAATGTAAGTTCTGTGGCCATCTGAAACTTGACCCCCGTGAAAGACCACTAAACCTTTATCAATCGGGACCAAAATTTATATTTGTTATCCTTGGGTATAGAAGTATTGATTTTGGGTATTAGATAATTTACAAAAATATTTTGGTTTTTTTAACCTTCATAGATTTTTCACCACAATGCACCGCGCCTTAACCGCCACCAATCTGGACCAAAATTTATCCGTGATTTCTTTAACCATGTTGAGGGGGAGACACAGTAAAATATCGTTAATTTGAATTTTAAACGCACTCTAATGTAAATACATATCGACGCTTACGGACAATATCGTGCTAAGTCTGACTACCACAATGATTTGTTTTCTTATTGCTATCGATTTTTATCACGAGATCGATTATTTTATTTTCGAAAAATCGTTTGCGCGGAAAAAAATCCTACGGATTATTCTAAGTAACTTTGCATATGAAACCATGGGCCTAAACCGATTTCTAATGAGCATTTTTTTAATTTTAGTTAGGATATATTTACAGCTAGTACCAATTGAAACATTCTAGCTTCGGGTTTGGGAATAAAATAAATATACTGTATTACATAGCACCATCCAATTACATACACTAAATACCGAAAGATGAAGTCCTATGAGCAAAAAAAGGAACCAATTCAACAAAATAATACTCACAATACAACGTAAAAATCAAAAATCTGAAATAGAAATTAGCTATAAGCAACAGAAAAAATTTATTTTCATGAATAACTGTTATGAGGCAACGGAAAAAATAAAAATTTCAAAATAAACGTTATGAGCAACGGAAAAAATTTTTTCTTATGAATAACAGTTATGAGTAGAGCTCGGAAAAATAGGTGAAATCAAGCGCCTAAAAAATGCTACATGTAAATTTTGTTTGTTTTCAGTGGCGGGACTACAATTTAAGCATAAAGGGGTAACATATTGGTATAGTGGGTGAAGATTTTATTAGAAAAGTTCTTAATCATGTTACACAAATTTGAAGTTTGAATAAACATACAGTGGTGTGTGAAGAAATAAAGCCAAAGAGGGATTTAGTTTCTTTGACATTTTTACTGAAAAAAAGTATGAAGAACACTCGTACGTCTTGCGTTTAGAAAAAAAACAAAATTTATTTCAATTTTGTATTTTATATTTTTGCACATCGTCAAGCTTTTTGAAAGCAAAACAAAACTAGCTGTAATGAAAATAAAATTTGGGAAAATTAAGTAAATTATGGCATGGTTAATGTTCCAATAGCTCATAAACAAAAATGCAAAACCGTTTTTACTACGAGAGATATTTGCATTTTTACAGATATGGAATTATGCCGAGTAACCAATTGGAAAAATGTAAACACTGAAATGGTCATAAGAAAAAATAGGAAAGTTCAAATCAAGTTTTTTTTACTTAAAATATGCAAATGTTTAAAGTCAGACCACTACAAATTAAAAAGCTGTGTTATATATTCCATTTGCTAATATGCACTTGCCTCATTTTTATTCAAAATATATTTGGTTTAAAATTGTAATTGTTTTTCCTTAACTTGCGAAGATTTTCTCTCAAATTTAAGCGAGTCACTACAAGTTTTCAATATTTTCTTTATTGTTTATTTATTATACTTTATTTATTATTATTCTTCATTATTATATTTATTTATTGTAGCTTTCTTTGCAATTTTTCACGTGCAACTTATAAAAGCCCTTAATAATTGATTTTTCTGGCATCCTAGTAAGCAAAATATCCAGTTGCATTCACGGGGGGCTTAGACCCGAACTCACCCCACCCTTAAACTTGCCACTGGATATGCTCACAAACATTACGTAGCATAATTTTAGGCGCTTCATTTTCACCTATTATCCGAGCTCTAGTTATGAGGCAATTGAAAAAATAAAAATCTGAATATAATCGTTATGAGCAACAGACAAATTTTTCTTTCCCATAATAACTTTTAAATGTAAGGGAAAATTTTTTCATTGAAATGTGCCCAACGTTTTTGATTTCAAAAAATTCAATAAGAGTTATTTTTCGTCTCTGCATACATATGTATGTATATATTTTTATTATCACATAAAATAGATCTTTATCTCTTCCTACACACACATACAAAAGTGCTTATTATGAATTCACATATTTGCTTTTGCCGCTGTGCGACTCCACCCACCCAACTCGAGGCAGGGCGCTCATTTTCTTGCCAATGGAAATCCCCCACTGCGCTTTGAGCAAGTGAGCGTGCGACTATCACTTTAAACGCCTTAAGTTATGCTTACAATTTCGACAAAATGGTTATGCACCAAAATCACAGATTAAAACACGGCATATATGTATACCCGTACATGTGTAACTATGCATACATATAAGTATGTGTCTATCAGTGAGTCTTAAGCATGTTCTTTAAGTATGTTTTGCTCTGTCTTGTCTTGCGTTTCCCTTTGCCTTGCTTTGCTTTGCTTTGCCTTACCTTACCTTGCCCTTCTCTTCGTCTCATTTTCTCACCGTAGTTGGGCGGCCATTCATTTTTCTCGCAGCTTTTCGCTAAAAAAAAAATACAGTAACCCACACACTTGTTCTTCTTATATTTCATTTCTTTTATTGGGTTCGCATGTACTTACACACATTCATTTAAAGCGTTGTTGTTGTTGCTGTGGTGTAATTTATGCCACTAAAAATTGCTGTTTCGCACGCCACCAAGCACCAGCCAATGGCAGGAGAATCAGTAGCAGCAGAAGGCAGCAGGACCAGCAGCAGAGGAAAGCGGAATGACGACGTCAGCGCGCCGGTGTCGGCCGCTCACTCAGTCACACACTCACTTTCTGTTCACACTTGCCAATTTAAATTCTAACCACTTTACTAAGCCAAACAAGCAATTTTGCTTATATCATGGTTAATGTTGTTGTTGGTTTTCTATATTTTCATCTTCTGTTTCTTCTCCTTTTCCTTCGCCTTTTACTTTTGCTGCTGTGATTTGTGCCAGCAGCGACGCCTTTGAAATTCCTTACTCACACCTAAAAGCCCGTCTCCACATAACTTGATTCACCAGAGAAATATGTAGCTAAACATCTCGCTCAATAACCCGTCTCCACGTGGCTAATCGTGATTCAGTTTGACATTTCTCTTTCTTGTTCTTCTTAAATGTTTGTATGTTTGCTTATTTTTGCGTCTTTGTTTTGGTCTGTGAGAGATTTCGATAGATTTTCGATACAAATTAGAAACAGTGTTTCAATCTTCACTCGCTCTCAAAAATTTGTATGGAAATTGGCGAGTTTCGGCACTGGTTTCCGTGTCGAAACAAGATTGAGAGAGAAAATGCAGAAAAAAAGAGCGAAACACGTTATGTGGAGACATGGTATAAATGTGTAGTGAAAAGCACATATTTATGTGTGTGTGTGTGTAAACTACATATTTATGTGTATGTGCATGTCTGTTGGTGGACTCATATGTGTTAGCTATGTACCAACGTGCATACATAAGTTATAACGCCAATGGCATTTTCTACGCGTATAAATTTTTCCGCAAATGCACTGATATGAACAAATGCGACAGGATATACGTGATATATGTGTGTGTGTGTTGTTGCCTTTAGTATGGCCATGTGTGTTTGTGCGTGTGCTTTAGTTGGTCGTGCTAAACATTCACACATGTATGTTTGTTTGTTGGCGTGTTTAAGCGTGTGTTTTTGCGCATTCTTGCGTGACAAAATAGAAACGGAAAGTAGATTAGCAACCAACGTTTGGCTTAAATGTACTCATATGGGGTGCTAACCCATATAAAGCACGACAAACACAAACACATACACACACTTACATATATGTATTGCTTGAAAATAAGAAGAATTTTGTATGTTTAAATTCAGGAGTGTCAACTTTTATTATCACAAACAAGTAAATTATAATTGAAAGGTTTATTATGCAGTCGCAGCATTTTTTTTTATATAAACACACTCGACAAATTTTTGAAGTGTGTGCCAACTTTAAGTGCACACATACATAATTCTGAAAGCAGAAGGGCGAACGTGGTTTCATTGGCGGTTGTGCGGTGAGCTTAAAAATTTTGCTTTAAAGAGCGTACAGACTTTAAGAAAATTGTGTTGTACCAGAGCTGTGAATTGTTCTCTGCACATTTGAAAGACTGCATCTCCTTTCAAATTATTAGCCCTTCTATAGCCTTTCCACTTACTACTTTCATCTGATAAAAATATATATTTTGGTAAAAAGTGAACATATTCGTTTTAATACATTCTTTAACTCACCCATAGCGAGTGTGTGGGGCGTATGAGTAACATCTTTCAATGACGAAAATCTTTATGTGAGGCGTTTGCTATAAAAAACCAGCTAATTCCATTTTCGAAAATTTTACTGGAGAGGAAAAAATTTCTCATGTCCACAGTCCTAAAGCTATTTTTTGGCAGAAAAGGAGAAATTAGGATTGCCACCTTTTAAAAAAACTTGACTAGGAAAATTATTATAATAAAAAATTATAGCAATTCTTATATTTTTTAGAAGTAATGTAGAAGCTTTCATTGTAAAAAAAATTGTTTTGAGGGTTGCCACCTGTTATTTTCTTTTAGCTGAATTAGAAAAAGTAAATATTTTTATTAGGACAGCCACCTTCTTAAAAAAATTTGATAACATATTATAGCATATCGTGTATTTTTTCGAAGAACTGTAGAAAAGTTCATTGTAAAAAAATATTTTTTTGAGGGTTGCCACCTGTTTGTGTTTTTTCAGCTACATAAATTTTAAAAAGATCTATTACCTATTACAATATGGGTATCAAATTGAAGATGTTTCAGAAAGCTGATCGCTGGAAATATTTTTTTAAGGGTTGCCACCTTATTAAAAAAATTAAATTAGCTAAATTTATAAAAAAAATGTTATAGCTTATCGTCTATTTTTTCAAATAAACGTAGAAAATCTCACAGTAAACAAATTTTTAAGGTTGCCACCTGTTTTTTATTTTTTTCAGCTTAATACATTAAAAAAATCAATTAAATAATACAATTCAAATTCAAGGTGTTCAGTAAAGCTATTTTCTGCAAATATTTTCGTTATGGCTGCCATCTTATTAAAAAAAAAATTCGATTAGGTAAATTAATAAAAAAAAATATTATAGCATATCGTCTATTTTTCCGAAGAAACGTAGAAGCTCGTAGTAAAAAAAAATTGTTGCGGGTTGCCCCTTGTTTTTATTTTCTTCAGTTGAACAAATTAAAAAAAAAAAACTCAATTAAATATTACAATATCTATGGTTATCACAATGAAGGTGCTTAAAAAAGCTGATCGCAGCAAATATTTTTTAGGGATGCCACCTTATTAAAAAGCAAGTAAATTAGGTAAATTAATAAAAAACAAATTATAGCATATTGTCTATTCTTCCAAAGAAACGTAGAAACTTGCATTGTACAAAAAATTGTTTGATGGTTGCCACTTGTTTAGAATTTCTTAGCTCAATAAAATTGGTAAAAATTAAATAAATATTACAATATGGTTAACAAATTGAAGCTGTTGAAGAAAGCTGATAGCTGGAAATATTTTTGTTAAGGTTGCCACTTTGCGAAAAATTTTAACTAAATTTATTTGATCATAAAATAGTTGGAAATCAAAAAGATGGAGATACGATGTATCGTTTTTCATTTGTAATATATGTAGGGTACAATTGGTGTATACATATGTATATACATAAATACATATGTACGATGTATTGTGGAACGATCTTCCGTCATCCCTTGTCAAGTTTGGTTTGGAGACAAACCGGTTTCGGCTAATATGCGCCATCTTCAGTGTCTTTTTTCGTTCTCAGCTCAGAAAACACGACAGCTGACGAACGATGTTGCCACACAAAATTTACATACGCAGCAAAAATGTCAAAAATACTAGCAGCAATTTTTTTGCGCTTCGTCATTTTTTTATTTTTTTGCCTTGCCACGTGAATTGTGATAGCAAAAGTAACTGGAAAAAAAACTCTTTTTGAAATAGCGCATAGTGTGCTAGTTGAAAATATAGAAAAAATAACTGAGGTCACGAAAATACTTTAAAGTGTGCCGGCCATGCAAGTTGTGTTACTTCACAACAAAAAAAAAAGAAAAAATACGGTAAGTGATATAATGCCGGGCTCATATGTGCTGAGGAAATGGTTGTTCGAGGCATTTGCTTGCATTTTTACACATACACACATGCACACAAAAGCAACGCTGCACAAAAGTAAGAAATAATAAGCACTTACAGAAGATCTTCATCACTTTGCGCACTTACTTAACTTTAGCTCCGGAAAGGTATAGTCATATACATATAAGTGGACGGATCTTATGGATTTATCAGTCTTTGGATTTCTGTCTCTTAGATTTACTTAGCGGCCTTTGGGCGTACTTTTAATGGGCCTTTCGGTTTCTGAGGTTACTTTTATCGCTATTTCTGTTTCTGTTTTCGTTATTTTTTTTCAACGAAGCGGTCTTGGGTATTTCCTATAACCTTTTTAAAAAGAGCTTGACCACTTTTATACTGAACACTGTTGCACTATAGTTCCTGTTCAACTGTATTTGTGTCTATTCGACTGTATGCTTATGTATTTATGGCTTCTAGCCCAACACATTCTGCCAGTTCACACATCCAAGTGTCAAGCCATTTGAGCTTCAACATAACTCTTTGCATGCGAAAGTTTACATAGCATCAGTTACACTTTTTCCTTTGGCCACAAATCATTTTAGTTTTCGCTTCTTTTTTTACGCTTTACAATGCAACATTATTTTCGATGATTCAGTACTTTATTTTAGTTTGGAAAGTGTGAAAGGTAAAGGATAAGATAGAAGAGTGTGAAGAGTGTTTTAGTGCCACAATAGCGTATTCGAACTTTAACGCAAACAAGCACTCAATTAAATTTAAATTTTTATGGTAACAAAAATATGTTGTAGATACAGAAAAATCCAGAACAATATCGACATTTTTTTTAATTATCGATTAATTTGTTATGATAATCGATGATTTTTTTATACTTTTTATAATTTTTGTCAAAAATACGTATAGCGATTACTTTTTATCGAAATTTTCTTTATTTTCTTGATTTATCGATTTTTTATCGGAAGTATGCATATACGATTACTGATTAAAAACTATCGATTTTTTGTAAACCATCGATTATTTTCATATATATAAAAAGAGTGTATAGATTTTTATTTATCGAAAAATATCGCAAATTTTTCTTAAATATCGACCATTTTCCTAAATTATAGATTACAATATATATATGTACTAGCCTGTACCCGCGGCCTTGTCCGCAACTACGAAGTCCCCTTTCAACATTGTAGATAAGAATTCAGTTGTCGAAGTCCACCATAAAGAGAAAAAAAACGTTAACTCATGGGTTTGAATATGTATTACCAAAAATTCATCTTAATGATTCATTGAAGACAAAAGTATACGTAGTCGTGCCGAGTAATGTGAAAAGGCCCAAAGATGGTTATAGAAGAGGCTGTAAGAATAAACGCAAATGAAATATTTAAATTCTTACCTGTTTTTTTATTTTTTGTTTTTGCGGGTGGGCAATGCACCATAATTGATACCGTCGCACCAACCGTGTGTGCATAGACTAAAAACTTCCCCTTGTTGGTTAATTTTAAGGATTTTGGGCAATCACATTTTCACCGATAACTCAATCATCGATAAATTTATCGAAACATATCGAAGTCCAAATGAAACCTGCGGCCATCCCCTTTCGTTTGATACCCATATTGTAGTGTAATTTTAATGTTTTTGGGCAATAACATTTTCACCGATAACTCAGTTATCGATCAATTTATCGAAATATATCGAAGTCCAAATGAAACCTGGGGCCTTCCACTTTGGTTTGGTACCCATATTGTAGTGTAATTTTAATGTTTTTGGGCAATAACATTTTTACCGATAACTCAGTTATCGATCAATTTATCGAAATATATCGAAGTCCAAATGAAACCTGGGGCCTTCCCCTTTCGTTTGATGCCCATATTGTAGTGTAATTTTAATGTTTTTGGGCAATAACATTTTCACCGATAACTCAGTTATCGATCAATTTATCGAAATATATCGAAGTCCAAATGAAACCTGGGGCCTTCCCCTTTCGTTTGATACCAATATTGTACGATCTTTCTATACCTATGTGCGAAATATCATAAGTATAGTTCCAGTATACTCAGATTTATATGGAATAAAAAAAATATCGAAAAGTAACGGTCCCTAGCAGGGTCGGAACCCCCAGAATTAAAAAAAAAAAATAGCCTATACTTCCTTCCAGACTATAACCTGTCTGCGTGCCAAATTTCAACAAAATCCGTCTTGCCATTCCCACGTTTTTGAGGAACAAACGCAAACGTCTGGACATCCAAACATCCAAACATCGCTACATTCGCATTTATAATATTAGTAAGATATATATATATATATGTATATATATATGTCGAATATAAATTATCGAAAAATATTTATTATTTTCTAAATTATCGCTGATTTTTATTAAAAATACATATACCGATTATTATTGACCGAAAAATATCGATTATTGCTATCTACAGTACGCATGCAGATGTTTTCTATTATTTCTATATCGATTTTTATTGATCTAAAGTTATCGATTATTCTTGTTAATTATCCGTTAATAATAATACAAAGGCGCTATTATAACTCTGACGAGTTTTATGGCCGAGCTTCTCTCCCAATTCGAGGTGTGCTCCTTTTTGTTTTTCCTACTAATTGGGTGGACCTACAGTTTTATGCCGGCTCCGAACGGCGAATGCATTTTTTGTGAGAAGCTTTTTCATGGCAGAAATACTCTCGGAGGGTATGCCGCCCACTGCCAAGAGGTGACCGCTGCTCTTAAAAAACCCAATAATTGGATTTTTACTAATTAGAAAAATTGTTTTTTTTGGTGTTTAGCTCGGACCGTGGTTTGAACCCGAGACCTCTGGCATAGCAGGCGAGCACTCTACCCACTGCACCACAGCGGCATTATCCGCGGTTAATTATCCGTTAGTTTTACGTAAAATAAACAAAATTATTATTTATAGAAAAACCGATAATTTTTGTAAACTATCGACTATATGATTACATCCCATATGAAAAAAATAAAAAAAAATCGCAAATTTTAAATTGAAGAATTTTTAAAATGCTTCTTAAAGTGAATACCACCATTTATTTTCTATTCTATTATCCTCAATGCCAAGAGGGTTTCATTACAAACTAGCTGACCCGCCAGACGTTGTTCTGCCTAAAATTTATTCCTATAAAGCCTAAAGGAAAATTCCGAGATTACCGTGTTGCCGAATCCCTAATCCCTAAACCCTATCCCTATCCCTATCCCTATCCCTATCCCTATCCCTATCCCTATCCCTATCCCTATCCCTATCCCTATCCCTATCCCTACCCTTATACCTATCCCTATCCCTATCCCTATCCCTATCCCTATCCCTATCCCTATCCCTATCCCTATCCCTATCCCTATCCCTATCCCTATCCCTATCCCTATCCCTATCCCTATCCCTATCCCTATCCCTATCCCTATCCCTATCCCTATCCCTATCCCTATCCCTATCCCTATCCCTATCCCTATCCCTATCCCTATCCCTATCCCTATCCCTATCCCTATCCCTATCCCTATCCCTATCCCTATCCCTATTCCTATCCCTATCCCTATCCCTATCCCTATCCCTATCCCTATCCCTATCCCTATCCCTATCCCTATCCCTACCCTTATACCTATCCCTATCCCTATCCCTATCCCTATCCCTATCGCTATCCCTATCCCTATCCCTATCCCTATCCCTATCCCTACCCTTATACCTATCCCTATCCCTATCCCTATCCCTATCCCTATCCCTATCCCTATCCCTATCCCTATCCCTATCCCTATCCCTATCCCTATCCCTATCCCTATCCCTATCCCTATCCCTATCCCTATCCCTATCCCTATCCCTATCCCTATCCCTACCCTTATACCTATCCCTATCCCTATCCCTATCCCTATCCCTATCCCTATCCCTATCCCTATCCCTATCCCTATCCCTATCCCTATCCCTATCCCTATCCCTATCCCTATCCCTATCCCTATCCCTATCCCTATCCCTATCCATATACCTATCCTTATCGCTATCCATATTCCTATCCTTATCGCTATCCATATTCATATCCTTATCGCTATCCCTATCCCTATCCCTATCCATATACCTATCCCTACCGCTATCCATATAGCTATCCTTATCGCTATCCCTATCCCTATCCATAACTCTAGCCCTATTCTATCCTTCCAGACTTTCTAGGGTCACCCCTGGTCCACATTTTGGTCGATATCTCGGAAAACGGGTCGCATAGGGTCTTGAAAATCACCTCTTTTTTAAATACTCACCAACACCTTTTATTTGATACCCATTTTGTAGAAAACCCGTTTGGGGTCACACCTGGTTCATATTTCAGGAAATACCTCGAATATGGGGTCTTATATGGGACCAATAACAACACCTTGTTCAAGCACTCGTCAACACCTTTCATTTGATACCCATATCGTACGAACCCGTTATAGGGTTACCCTGGTCCACATTTGATGGAATATCACCAAAACCTTCCCGGATTCTTATACTTTTTTTGGACATAAACCATGTCGGGCTCAATCGAAAATACGTGCAAAATTTCATTTAATTCAGTCCAGCCGTTCTGGAGTTAAATCATCAGGGAGGAAAATGCGACTTATTTTTATATAATAGATATGTAAATATGTAATTTAAAAAATCAGGAATTATCCTTAAAACAGAGCACAAATAAATAGTTGGATTCGTGCAACAATAAGCATAGAAAGTTATGCTCATAAGCTGCTTTCAGCTCTGCAATCTATTTGTTTTACTGCGACTAGTTAAATACTTTTTTGTTGTTATTGTTTCTGTGTCTGTTTGCTCCTTTTCCCCTTCCCATCAACTAATCCAAACTAATGTAGGTGCTCAGTCAACTAGAATTATTAGCTTACAATGTCATGTCAGCGTCGTGTCATGTCTTACCATTTCTGCTGATTGTCATCGTGTTTTATCCTGCAGCACTTGCCTCTTGCGCCCGGCCAGCCAACTCCACCTCCACCTCCGCCTCCACCTCCGCCTCCACCTCCGCCTCCAGCTCCGTCACAGTACTAGTGTACTACTAGTAGTGTCACATTCTTTGTCATCTTTCTCCCCCTTCCAATTTGTCATTTGCGCGTTTACGTGCTTTCTCGTCTCGTCTTCGCTTCTTCTTCTTCTCTCTTTCGAACAAAACGCAAAACGCACGTTTTATGCCGTTTCTTTTCGAAAAAATCAACTTGAACTATTTCATTTTGACTGCTTGACTTGAGTGCTTGACTACTCGTACACTCCACTCTTCACCC
Source organism: Urophora cardui (assembly GCA_960531455.1). Classification (NCBI taxonomy): domain Eukaryota; kingdom Metazoa; phylum Arthropoda; class Insecta; order Diptera; family Tephritidae; genus Urophora; species Urophora cardui. Next base: position 156,958,397 of record OY482672.1, on the reverse strand, counting down.
TTCACTCTTCACCCTTCACTCCTTATCACCTTCACACTGCTGTTGCTTTTTGGTTGCAACAAATATGTCACGTATTTCTGTTTGAAATTTTGTTTTATGCAACTGCTAAAATATTCAGCATATGCCATTATAGAAAGAAGCAGAAAGAGAAGACGAAGAAGAAGCATAATGAAAAAGCAAGCAGCAAACGCAATTTTAAGTGGGGCTAAATTTAAGAAGCGCATTTCTAAATGCAAAGCAACAATAAAAACTCAACTAGTAAATAATATAAATTGACGATTTTTTTTATGTATAGATACATACTATACTAGCTACATACATATACATAAGTATATAGGCATTAGACCACCCACAGAATTGTCGACATGTGAGAAAGTCTTAATTTTCTTCGTTTATTAGGCATTTCTTCAGAGATTGGGTATAGAAGACAAGTTCTGTAAAGAAAAGCTCTTCATCCTTAATTAAAAAATGTTATGCGAGACGGTCTAATGTACATACATACATACATATGTACATAATAAGCATGAACAGTAGGCCGTCTTGCTTTATAGGCACCAAAAAAAGTCCACCATACGCCCTCCATATGATGTCTTCTTGGAAAACGTTTCCGGAATAATTTATTTTTAATTTTGTTGGATATCGCTAGATGTCACCCAAATACATTTTGTTCATATCTATCATATCTATCGGTATTTATGTACGGATCGTAAAGCTTAATACACCAATGTCTTTGGCTTCCGAAGGCGGTTTCTACTGTACATATAATCTAATTAACCCTATATGCGCCATTGGGGTCACTACCATCCAGTATTTAGTTTATACCAACTAAATGTGCCTTTTTTATATCTATATGTTAAACGACGCGTCGTCAAAAAGCACTAACCTTTTGCAAAAGAAGTATTTCGATCGCTTTAGTGAAAAACAAAATAAAAAAACCTTCTACACTCAGAGAAAAGTTGCTTACTAAATTCAAGCTGTGTCGTACTTGACTCAAGAATTACAGAAATTAAAGAAATATAAATTAAATTTAAGTTTTCACAAGCTTGAACCAAGATAAAAAACTAAAAAAAACTTTATTTAAGAATAAGATTATTGATTCAAGAATGAAATTCTCAACACAAGTATAAGCATTCTTAAAATAAGATTGGACAGGCTTGAATCAGTCATAGGTTGTGCTTAAAATAAGTTTACACAAGCTTGTTTCTAAAATCCACACTCTTGATATAATAATATAATATAATACAATGGCGCTATTATAACTCTGACGAGTTTTATGGCCGAGCTTCTCTCCCAATTCGAGGTGTGCTCCTTTTTTTTTGTTTTTCCTACTAATTGGGTGGACCTACAGTTTTATGCCGGCTCCGAACGGCGAATGCATTTTTTGTGAGAAGCTTTTTCATGGCAGAAATACACTCGGAGTGTATGCCGCCCAATGCCGAGAGGTGACCGCTGCTCTTAAAAAACCCCATAATTGGATTTTTACTAATTAGAAAAATGTTTTTTGGTGTTTTGCTCGGACTGTGGTTTGAACCCGAGACCTCTGGCATAGCAGGCGAGCGCTCCACCCACTGCACCACAGCGGCCACTCTTAATATAATATTTATAAAGAATATCGTTCTAAAAATAAGAATACATTCTTGATTTTAGCATTTTCAAGGTTATCAGACTTTCATGACGTTTCTGCTTGTTTCTATCCCGTTAGACTTAAATTTAGCTTGTTTTTTCCCTGAGTGTACGTTCCGAGTAAAATACGTTTTTTGCTTTCTGTGGTTTTTTGGTTCATTTTACAAATATTCTTTCTGAGCATATCCCAGTGAAATTTTATGGCAAATAATTTTCTAGCACATTTTAACCCTCCAACACCCGCCGCTGTGGTGCAGTGGGTAGAGTGCTCGCCTGCTATGCCAGAGGTCTCGGGTTCAAACCACGGTCCGAGCAAAACACCAAAACAATTTTTCTAACTAGTAAAAATCCAATTATTGGGTTTTTTAAGAGCAGCGGCCACCTCTCGGCAGTGGGCGGCATACCCTCCGAGAGTATTTCTGCCATGAAAAAGCTTCTCACAAAAAATGCATTCGCCGTTCGGAGCCGGCATAAAACTGTAGGTCCAACCAATTTGCAGGAAAAACAAAAAAAAGGAGCACACCTCGAATTGGGAGAGAAGCTCGGCCATAAAACTCTTCAGAGTTATAATAGCGCCATTGTATTATTATTATTAACACCCTCAGGAAAAGGGTAAGTTGTGGAGAAATAGTATTTCTAAAATGTTCCGCAAAATTATTCGCCATAAAATTTCACTAGGGTCTCCTCATAATAAAATGTTATAAAATGTAAAAAACGGCAAACTTTTTTTGCGATACGGTCTAATGTGCCTACATATAAACACATGTCGCTTATTCTCAAGTGTTTATCCTTATTTGCCTACATAGCTAAGCTTGCTTGCAACATAAATCCTTACTTCCTTCCACTTCGCCTTTGCTTGCAACATTTCTTGCTCAACATTCGCTCAGTGCTGCTCCGTTACTCGCTTCTTATCTCTCGCATTGCGTTTTTATAGCTCACAAAACGTAAATTCATTCAACCGCTTTTTCTACTAAATCTCCTGTTTTGCAACAACTACAAGCTAAACTGCATAGCTCTATGTTTTAGAATACTACTCTCATCCTGCCTCGTCTTGCTTATAGCGCTCTAAAGCCTTTAAGATTTGCAAATGCGTAAATTTTACTTTCTTTTTTGCTTTTTATACCGACGAAACGCACATTTAAATGAGTTTTGCTGTCTTAAGTGCATTTTTGGAAGCAACAATTTTAATGCGCGACAAATTTTCTTGCTACTAGACTTAAGCTGATTTTTCTTACATTTAGATTTATTGCTTTGCGCTGAAGAGAGGGTGTTGTGTTTGAAAACATTTGCATTGCTACATTTGCTTAATGCTTGCTAAATTCACTTCATTTTTAAGCAAAAAAATAACAAAGCAGGGGCTGCAAAAGGCCTTAAAAATAATCTAAATAAGTATCTTTAAGCTGCATCTTTTCAAAATATGTGCTTAGCACTTTTGTGTGTTCAAACATTCAGCATAGCAATGCGAACTTCTTTGTGCTACATTGTTTCTCAAAAATTTGTCTCCAGCTAATTTTCTGCGCACTAAAAACCAAGAAAGTCCACACCTGTCTTGCTATGCATATTAGTTGACTCTACAATTAATTTTTTACAGCCACTACAACTACAAATATTAATTTACTAACGCCATTTCCTGCTTTGTATACATTTTATTATGTTTATAAACACACCTTAAATGTCACCTTAATCCAAGCTACCTACTTTTAGTTTTTCTTTATTACACCATTCAAATGCAAAAATAGTCGTTACATCAACTTTACGCTTTATATATTATGTATTTGTTGTTTTGTTTGTATTTATTTTAGTGTAAGCATATTTTTATGAAACTTATTCAGTAGCTTCTGCTTCTCTGTCGCTATTGCCTGTTGAGCAACATGTTTAAGCAACATTACTGATGTTGCTTGCGCTCGTTAATTTTATGTGTATTGCCAAGCGACAAAGTTTTCGTGTAAATAGAGCGATAGTTTGCATTTTGCTATTTTAGTCAATAAATTGTTTATTTTATAGTCAATTTGGTTGCTTCGGTTGGCATGTAAACGAGTTTTAGCTTGGGGGAATGATATTGCCAATAGTTTTGTAGGTAGTAACAGGTGTGTTGCGCATAAAATGCATAGAAGGCAATTAGGTTGGGGTGTGTGTTGTTGAAGGAGTAATTGGGTGTGTTCTGATGAGATAAAAGAAAACAAAAGGATAAAAAAAGGAATCAAAAAAGTATTAAAAAGGAGGATCAGAAAAGGAGGAAAAAAATGAAATAACACTGTGCAATATTTTGGAAGTGTTTTTACAATAAATGCACAAAAAGTGTTAAAATACATAACGCAGAGAAATGTGCGCTTTCGACGCATGTAGTAAAATTAAATGGGGATTAAGTTTGTAGAACATTTTAAACCTCTAGCGCACTCACGAAATGGTGCTTTTGAAGACTTTTTCGACGAGTTCGCAAAAAATAGCATTTTAAAGGTCGTTAGAGGGTTAAACTGTACTAGAAAATTTTTTGGCATAAAATTTCACTAGGAGTCTACTCGAACAAAATCTTTGTAAAGGCAACGACTTAGAAATTAAAAAAAAAAATTAACCCTAAGGAAGGGCTTTTCGCTGTGGCTTAACGACTTCGTTAAGAAAACGCCAAAAAACTTTTAGTTGGTACATAAAACCTATCAACACACAAATGAAGAGCTTATGCTAAAACTGTAAGCAGCAATTAATGGCAAAATTATACAGAAAAGGGCAAATAAGTGGCAACTTGAAATTGCGCATTAAATACGCCCAAGTCTACGAGCTAACGAGAACTATTAGAAGAATATCTAACCAAAGTGCGACACAAATGCTGCTGCCAGTTTGATTAAGGCAGCCACAGTCGTTATCAATTCCAATAAAACAGCAACAACAACAACAGCAACATCAAAAGTAGAGGCAATGAAGCACAAATTTCCTTCACATTTTGCTCTCAACTAAGTAGATACAAACTCAAACCCTCAACCAATAATAAATGTGTCGCTGCTGTCTCTCTGTCTTTATGTGATGCTCTTGTTTAAGCAACTACTAAGAGTTAGGTACTCAATGGCGTAAATGTATTATTCTTGGAATGCTTAACAAGCTTTTTAAGTATATTTCTCGCATCATTATTTAATGTTCTTAAATGGATGAAAACACACACAAGCACGTATACGTATATGAACACATGTCTAACATAATATCCATTATATAATGCGCACTTAACCCAAACACAGAAAGCGAATAAAGCAAAGACGATATCCATTCACTCATTGTGAGCACAGACTAAAAATAAAAGCTGATAAAAAGGAGCTCCACAGGATCCAAAAGGATCCAGAATAAAAATAAAGCCCATTGGATGAGCAAAGCAGAGCAGAGTGAACTTGGAGGTTAGTTGGATATAAACAAAAGAAAGAAAAAATACTAATATAAAATATATGTATGTATATAAAGGCGCGCACGTGCACATCAGCACTTCAATGAACCGAATTGAATGACAAGAAACTGTCACAATGACTAACTCGCAGCAGAAGACATGGATATCCTCTTGAATTCAAGTTGAAAGTGTCATTCACTAGCAAGCCTTAGTTACATATATATTGCTGGTAGTACAAAGACAGCAGCAACAGCAGTCGATGATGATGATGCTCAATTGTGTAAATGTGGAATTTAGCTTGGATAATAGCCGGCGTTTCATTAGTAACTGCAACTGACCCAGGCGCGCACAAAAAGGACAAAAGCTTAAAGGGAAAAGGCAAATGAACTCCAAGGCAAGAAAGAAGTACAAATTCAAACAAAAGCAATGAAGAATCTATATATTAATAGGCTAACATTTTTTCCATACAAACAATTGCCAGGCTGTTTAGCACATTTAACATACTCATATCCACATAAAATTGATATGGATGTGTTCGTATGAGTCAGGAGCAGTGCATAGGCATATAATTTTTTTCATAAATTATTTAATTTGTTTATAATTAATAAATAAAGTTTTTAGTTAAGAGAAAGAGATATCGTAAAAATGTTTTCAAATATCGTAAACACAGTTGAAGAGTTGCTTTAATTTCAAAGCACTCTCTCTCTCTCTTCCTTCTTGATGTGAACATTGGCAGCGTTGCCACTTAAAAAATTTAAAATTTACCAAAATACAAAATTAAAGTAACCAAAACCAGAAACAGGTAACCAATATAAATTAGCGCTGCTGTGTCCGTGTGAATCGCTTGGCTTTGTCAGTGGTAGGTAGGTTGATAGACATGTACTTACAAATGCTTGCATGCATAGCCGTGCAAATGCAAATATCTTCACTTCGCTTCGTTGCTGTTGTTGTTGTTATTGTTTTCTGCAACAATACGACAAATAGGCAAAATAAAAAGGACCAACCTGTTTGAACATGTATGCAAATGTATGGATATGCATACCTACATCTACCTATTTAATTTTCTGAGCAATATTGGTATCAAATGAGGCTCAAGGTTTTGAGCAGGACTTCGATATGAAGCTCTTTTAATTGTGACCTCTAGGCCGGGTTTCCAGATATAGGTCAAAACGAGGACCGGATAATCCTTGAATGTTTCTGAGCAAAATTGGTATCAAATGAAAGGTTTTGAGCAGGCCTTCTATAGGGAGCTCTACTCTTTATGATTCCTAGGTCGGGTCCCGAGATATGGGAAAAAAGAGGACCAGGATGATCCTTGAATGTTTCTGAGCAATATTGGTATCAAATGAAAGGTTTTGAGCAGGGTTTTCACATAGAGATCTATTCATTATGAGTCCTAGGTCGGGTCCCCAAATATGGGTCTAAATGTGACTCCGGATTAACCCGGAATGTTTCTGAGCAATATTGGTATCAAATGAAAGGTGTTGAGCAGGACTTCTGCACGGAGCTCTACTCTTTATGATTCCTAGGCCGGGTCTCCAGATATGGGTCAAACGTGGACTCGGATGATCTTGCATGTTTCTGAGCAATACAAAACAAAACAAAATAAAAAATCAAAAGTCAAATACCAAAAACCAAAACAAACAAAAACAACAAAATAGTAGCAGTCACAAATGACAACAAAAAATTACAAAAACGATAGTCGCCTTTTAATCCATAGAAAACCAGGAAAAAAAGGAATAAGGAAAAGGGAATAAATATCCCATTCCGAAACTGTTTACACATCAATGTTCATGAATACCCGTTATTCACACTTTAATTTTTTTATTTTCATTTATTTATTATTTTATTTCTTTTTATTTTTTATTTCCATTTATTTATTATATTATTTCTTTTTATTTAAATATTTTGTTCTTTTTATTTCAATTTTACTCAATTCGTCTTTGTTATACTTTATTACTTTATTTTTATTTGTACCATTTTTGATTTACTTCGTTTTTGCTTCGTTAGCAAATGTGCCCATTATCTATATATTAATACGCTAACATTTTTTCCATACAAACAATTGCCAGGCTGTTTTGCACATTTAACATACTCATATCCACATAAAATTGATATGGATGTGTTCGTATGAGTGAGGAGCAGTGCATAGGCATATAATTTTTTCTATAAATTATTTAATTTCTTTATAATTAATAAATAAAGTTTTTAGTTTTGTACCATTTTTGATTTACTTCGTTTTTGCTTCGTTGGCAATGTGCCCATTATCTATATATTAATAGGCTAACATTTTTCCCATACAAACAATTGCCAGGCTCTTTTGCACATTTAACATACTCATATCCACATAAAATTGATATGGATGTGTTCGTATGAGTGAGGAGCAGTGCATAGGCATATAATTTTTTCTATAAATTATTTAATTTCTTTATAATTAATAAATAAAGTTTTTAGTTTTGTACCATTTTTGATTTACTTCGTTTTTGCTTTGTTGGCAATGTGCCCATTATCTATATATTAATAGGCTAACATTTTTCCCATACAAACAATTGCCAGGCTCTTTTGCACATTTAACATACTCATATCCACATAAAATTGATATGGATGTGTTCGTATGAGTGAGGAGCAGTGCATAGGCATATAATTTTTTCTATAAATTATTTAATTTCTTTATAATTAATAAATAAAACTTTTAGTTAAGATAAATAGATATCGTAAACGTGTTTACAACTATCGTAAACACAGTTGAAGAGTCGCTTTAATTTAAAAGCGCTCACCACCGGGCCTACCTTGATAGAACTGCCTTGATTTTGACCATGATTTCGCGTCGGACCGTGATCAAAAGGGCAAATCAGTGTTGCGGTACAACTGGAATTTGGAAGGTGTTGCTTATCTCCGCGAAAAGGAATAATTTTTGTACCAATACAAAGTTGAAAAAATAAATTGCATGGTCGAATTTCGACCACCGGCGATACTAGTACAAAGTAAAGCATAAACTTTACTTTTTTTTCATAAAATATGAGCAAACAATTTAATAGACACGGAGTTGTGGATGGTTTTAGCGCACGAGAAAATGAACTGTACTAGAGATGGTTCGACCGAAATGCAAAGTAGGTGGACTGTACTAGGGATGTTTCGACCGAAATGCAAAGTAGGTGGGCTATACTAAAAGTGGTCCAAATGTAATGCAAAATAGGTGGAGTGTAACAAAAATGGTTCAAATGTAATGCAGAGTGGGTGGAGTGTACCAAAAGGGGTCCGAATGTAATGAAAAGTATGTAGACTATACTAAAATCTGTCCGAATGTAATACAAATTAGGAGGACTGTACCAAAAGTGGGGCAGATGTAATACAAATTAGGAGGACTGTACCAAAAGCGATCCGAATGTAATACAAAGTAGGTGGACTGTACCGAAGTTATCTGAATGAAATAAAAATTGGATGAGTTGTAGCAAAAGATGTCCAGAAGTGATGCAAAGTAGGCGAGTTGTATAAATAGTGGTCCAAATGTAAGCATAGTAGGGTGAAGTGTACAAAAATGGGTCCAAAGGTAATGCAAAGTAGGTGTAGTGTACCAAAAGTGGTCCGAATATATTGCCAAATAGCCGAACGGTAACAAAAATGGTCGAAACGTCATGGGAAGTAGCTGAACTCTACCAAAAGTTGTCCAAAAGTAATGCAAAGTAGCTGAACTAAACCAAAAGTGATCAGAATGAAATAAAAAGTGGATGATTTGTAACAAAAGTTGTCCAGAGGTGAGGCAAAGTAGGTGGATTATGCCAAATGTGGGCCAAATGTAATGCAAGGTAGCTGAACTCTACCAAAAGTTGTCCAAAAGTAATGCAAAGTAGGTGAGTTTTACCAAAGGTGGCCCGACTGCAGTTATCAGCTGAGCTATTTCAAAAACCTATAGGGAATTATTTTATGTCTCTCTCCCACAACTGGGTATACAACAAATAGTCCATAGCAGCGCAGCTTTCGAGCAAAATAAGAAAAAAATTTAATAAAAATGAACTCAATATTTGGTAGATTCTAAAGCACAAAAAAATGCAAAAAAAAACACGCTAAAATTGAGTAAAGGCATTTCGCGTATAACTGTGAGCATTGTTGTCAGTTGGTTTGTCAATTGCAACATGCACAATGAATACTTGTCTAAGGCAGAGAAGTTTTTTGAAGGTGCCAGCAGGGCAGTAACTTTTCTAGTTGAATTGACCAAAGTTCATTGAAGCGTTACATTTGAACGGCATATCCCCCACACAATCGCGGTGCAGTGAAATAACGCCCGTGGAATTAACGCCCGCGAGCGTTATTTCCCAAAAAAAGAAATAACGCCCGTGGGCGTTTTTTCCTTTCTTCAAAAAGAAATAGCGCCTGCGAATAAAACGAAATTAAACCCGTTGGTTTTATTTCCATTCACAAAAGGAAAGAACGCCCGCGCGCCCTATTCGGCGATATGGGCTTTATTTCCCTTCCTAAAGGGCAATTAAGCCCGCAGACGGGGTTTTTTTAAATATGGTGTATTAGTGGGAAAAGCGCCACAGGCGAAAAATTGGAATAAAAAATCGCGCGATTTTTAATTCCAATTTTTCGTTTTTTTTTTAAATATGGTGTATTATTATTGGAAAAAGCGCCGCAGGCGAATCAAATAAGTAATCCCGAAAATAAGACATGACACAGAAGACATTGGTGTATCCGAAATGGATTGTTCTGACTATGAAGAAACGGCAGACAATTCTGGGAGAGTCAAAGCATGTTGTTGTGTGTTATTTGTTTTATCAAGCCACGCGATGTTCTCTTAAGCCCATGCAATCACTTTAAATTGTGTGCGGATTGCTTTGGAGAGCACAGTAAGGTTGCAATTGTAAATGGCAATATAAATATTTTGTGCCCGGTTTGTCGTCAAATTGTTGAAAACTCTATAAGAGTATTTGTTTAGATTGTGGTCTGAAAGTGCCAATATGTATGTAATGAAGTTTTATTTATTTTGATTGAGTATTTAAATATTTACTTACTTACAGACCTTGAAAATTGTTACTAATAAATGATTATAGAAATTTACTGAAGCTTTGTTTATTTTGATTGAGTATTTGAATATTTAAAAGGGGATTTAAAAAAAATATAAAGAATCGAAAAATTGGAATTAAAAATCACGCGATTTTTTATTCCAATTTTTCGCCTGCGGCGCTTTTTCCAATAACAATACACCATATTCAGATAAAACGAAAAATTGGAATTAAAAATCACGCGATTTTTTATTCCAATTTTTCGCCTGCGGCGCTTTTTCCAATAATAATACACCATATTTAAAAAAAAAAAACCAAAAAATTGGAATTAAAAATCCCGCGATTTTTTATTCCAATTTTTCGCCTGCGGCGATTTTTTCCCTAATACACCATATTTAAAAAAAAGCCCGTCTGCGGGCTTAATTGCCCTTCCGAAAGAGAAATAAAGCCCGTGGATCAAACGAAATAACGCCCGCGGGAATTATTTCTTTTTCAAAAAAGGAAAAAACGCCCGCGGGTGTTATTTCCTTTTTTTTGGGAAATAACACCCGCGGGCGTTAATTCCACGGGCGTTATTTCACTGCACCCACAATCGCAACCCTCGACCGTCACTCTTGCACACAAACAGTTGCCCCACTCGCTGTTCGCCATCGCTGTTACCCACTTCACACTCGCTGCTTGCCACTCGCTCCTCCACCGTCCGCCTTTTTTCAAGCCCAAGCGAGCCATCAATTATGCTGTCGAACTCGTGAAGTGAATTTTATTGTCGTCGAGCTTTCCAGTGGGTGAATCTTTTTTTCTTCTTTTTTCGTCTTTTTCTCCTTCTCCTTTTGCGTTTTTCGTATACTTTTTTTTGTCATTTGTTGCATTTTCATTTTTATTTATTTATTTTGTTTTTCAATTCTGCGTGTGTTTTTTTGTGTGTTGTTTGCTGTTTCTCTGCTGGTCCGGACTTAAATAGTTTTTCCCATTCATTTGTGTAATCAATTGTTTGCATTTGAATAGATGACAACCGATTTATGGATCATTGCCGTTCTATGGCCAAACCTAAACCCAAACATATTTACTTTCTTGACTCTCGCCTTCCTTCTTTCTGCCTCTCCCCTTGCCTACTCAACTGTATCGCTTAAGCTCCTTTCTATTCATTTACTGCCTCTCTTCATTCGTCTTTAGTCTCCATCGCCATCCAAAGAAAAATTTTGCGTGAAGTGGACGCTGTCGCGCCTTATCGTTGCCTCTGGCTTTGCTAAGTAACCTTTTCTTTTTTGTTTTGCTCTACTTAAGCATTGTAAATAAGTTAGGCAAAGTAAGTAATCTGTTTAAGATCGATGAGGTCGCTTTATTGGTTTATCAGTAATTTGATACATTTGCTTCCGCTAATAATCCTTTTAGATTTAAAGAGCTTCATTTTATTTATTTAGCGTTTTCTTTCTAATGTAGGGCATTTTTTTTTTTTTTTTTTTGGAATTAGTTCAATTTTTTTGCAGTAATGTATCTACATATTTGTACGTATAAAAATTACTCCTGGCTACTTCATTATGTGTGTGAGAAAGACATATCTATTCTCTTTCGCTTTTTAATGCCGTTTTTTTGCTCACAAAGTAGTCTAAATGTAATGCAAAGTAAGTTGATTGTACCCAAAGTGGTCCAAATGTAATGCAAGACAGATGAACTGTACCCAAAGTGTTCCAAATGTAATGCAAAGTAGCTGAACTCTACCAAAAGTAACCCAAATGTAACGAAAAGTAGCTAAACTGTACCCAAATTGGTCCGAATGTAATGCAAGGTAAGCTTATTGTACCCAAAGTGTTCCAAATGTAATGCATGGCAGGTGGACTACACCCAAAGTGTTCCAAAAGTTATGCACAGTAGCTGATCTCTACCAAAAGTAACCCAAATATAAAAAAAGTAGCTACTATATACCAAAAGTGGTCCAAAAGTAATCCAGCGTAGCTAAACTCTACCAAAAGTCTTCCAAAAGTAATCCAGCGTAGCTAAACTCCACCAAAAGTGTTCCAAAAGTAATCCAGCGTAGCTACAATCTACCAAAAGTGCTCCTAATGTAACGCAAAGTGAGTTAATTGTACCAAAGGCGGTCTGAATGTAATTAAAAGAATGTGGATTGTACCAAAAGTGGTCCAAAAGTAATGCAAAGTAGCTAAACTCTTTTAAAAATGGTCCGAATGTAATGCAAAGTAAGTTGACTGCAGCCAAAGTGGTTCAAATGTAATGCCAATTAGGTGAATTGTACCAAATCTTGGCTACTTGATTGTGTGTAGGAAGAAACATTCGCTTTCCTGTTTAATGTTCATTTTTTCTGCTTAAAAAGGTTTAATTGCGCCTAAAATTACACTATACTTTTAAACTTATTTTTACTTTCCTTAAATTTATAATTTTCTTGCAATGCTCTAAAAATTTTTTTTTCTTATTTCTCTTACACTGAATAAAAAAGAAGACACCAGCAAAGTGTAAAATAGCTTGAAAAAAAAAAACGCGCTGCAGTCAACACAAATAACAATTGCTGGCGTCCGTCTGCGCATAACACAAATTCTAATTGATGCTTGGCATACTTTTAGGCTGTGCTAATTACTATGCTTCAATTTATTTTATTTGGTCGTTTCAAGCGCGCAAAGTTCGTGTCGCGAACATAACTCATTAAAGCATAAATTTTGTGATTTTTGTTTGTTGTCTTTTCTAGCAAAAAAAAAGTAATCAAGAGCATGTCTACATACTTTTGGGCGCTTGAATGCTATTTTGTATTGCGGTTTATTATTTTTACTGTCGGTTCTTTTTATACTCAGCTGTACTAGTACACAGAGTATTATAGTTTTGATTTCCTAACGGTGGATTGTAACAGAACGAAATAATCGAGATAGATATAGACTTATGTATATCAAAATGATTAGGGTGAAAAGAGAAATCGATTAAGCCATGTCCGTCCGTCTGTCCGTCTGCACGCACGATAACTCGCGCAAAAATTGAAATATTTTGATGAAATTTGGAATGCACGTTGGTATCAAGATAGGAACGGATGGTATAGAAAATGGGCGAAATCGGACCATGACCACGCCCACCTCCACTATATAGTATAAATCGGAAATTTGGTCTCTCAGTTACTAATGGAGCTACATCTGCGACATGGGTTGGCCCCCCGCTTAACTCATGCAAGCATTGGTTGAGATCTCGCTCCATTGAACAGGCTAACGCTAGATGGGCCAAGGAGTCAACTTGTGTGATTTCTAGGCAAATCTGGCCTAGACTGGATGAGGCTAGGTCTGTATCGGTGCTGCATCTGAATCGGCTCTCTATAGGTCCGCTGGTGGGACTTCTAACAGGCCATTGTCTTATGGGCACTCACGCCTCTCGCATGGGCCTATATAAAAACTTCTGCCGCAGCTGTAGGGACGTAGAGGAAATAGAGAGTGCTAAGCACTATCTATGCCACTGCCCCGCACTGTCGCTATCCAGGTACCGCTTCCTCCATAAACACTTTTTCGAGTGCCTGGTGGAGATGGAAAATGCAAGGACACTAGATTTTCTGCGTTTCATGAAACAAACGCGCTGGTTTAGCTTCACGGGCATCTAATCTTATCATACTTTTGAATCTAATTTTTTCGGAAAGGTTTGTAAACAGGGATAAAGAAGCTAGGGCTCCCGTGTGGTATCACAATGGGCCACCTCGGCCTAAGTGTGTCCCCGCTTTCATGAATTGCGGAGACAGCCACCTCAACCTAACCTAACCTAACCTACTAATGGAGCTGCGATGACAAAATTTCACCCGCGTGTAGAGCTCAGGCCCTTATGAAGAAATTTGGTGAAATTTTGAAAAATGGGCGGTGCCACGCCCACTTATTAAGGGCCAAACATTGAAAGCTGTATAAGCCATAACTCAGAAACCGTTGAAGATATATCGATGAAATTTGGTACGCGTAATTTACTTACTCAGGCAAATGTTTGGACGAAAAATTGTCGAAATCGGTTGACGACCACGCCCACTTTTATATATGGGAACTATAAAGTGTCCGAATAAAAACATTTTAAGCGATATCTCTGTCAAATATAAAGATATATCACTGAAATTTTATGGCAGGAGTCCAACTATGGACATAAAACAAAAAACACAAAAATTTTGTAAAATGGGCGTGGCACCGCCTCCTTTTGGAAGCAGGAATATACGAGATTTCTCAGCCTATAACTCGACAAATAATTGATATATTATAACGAAACTTGGTGTATACACTTTCATTACTTGTAGAATACACGCCCAAAATTTTAGCGAAATCGGTTGACGACCACGCCCCTTTTATATATGCGAACTATAAAGGGACCTACTAAAAACATTTTAAGCGATATCTCTGTCAAATATAAAGATAATTCATTGAAATTTTGTGGCATGAGTTCTACAATAGACCGGAAACAAAAAATAGAAAAATTTTGGAAAATGGGCGTGGCACCGCCCCTTTTTAGACAAAGGAATCTACGAGATTTCGAAGCCCATAACTCGACAAATAATTGAGATATTATGACGAAACTTGGTTTATACACTTTTATAACTTGTGTCAATAGACACGCAAAAATTTATTGAAATCGGTTATGACCACCAAATGTTGAAAATGGGCGTGGCTACGCCCACTCTATGCAGCACTGGCTTTATATAAAACTAGAGATTACCCGCGGGTTTCACACCACGTGATTTTAAAAATATTAGCATATTGAGTTAGTCCAAAAAAGTTACATAGAAAAATATTATTCTTGACGTCAAAGATAGTTTTCTTATTTTTTTTTTGTCCGTTGAGTACGTAATTATCTCATATGCCCAACACCAAATTTCAGTACAAATATTTCCAGATATTCGCTGTGAAAATTTCAGTTTGTATGCGAGGTGCCCATCCCTGCTTTACCAAGACCTAGCAGTTTTACCCGTTTAATACATAGTTATCTCACATGCCCTCACACCAGTTTTCAGTACCCTACTACAAATATATCCAGAGATATTCGCTGTGAAAGTTTCAGTTTGTATGGGAGGTGCCCATCCCTGCTTTACCAAGACCTAAATTGTTTATCCGTTGAGTATATATTTTTGTATTATTCCTTCACAAAAATTTTCATTATTCTAGTACAAATATTTCAGGAGATATTACGAAAAAAAGGAAAATTTTGTATGGGAGGTGCCCATCCCTGACTTTTAATCAGATTAAAAATATGCCTATAGCAATTACCGGGTATAAATACCTAGGTGTGCAAAGTTTCGTGAGGATCCGTTCAGCGGTTTTCTCGCCAATTGAGTTTAAACACAATTTCCATTTCACATTTATAATATAAAATACACCGTGATTCTATCAGACGCAAACAAACAATGAAAGCATACAGCTGAGTATCTAATGTTCGATTCCACTCGAACTTAGGCTTCCTTACTTGTTTTTTTAACTTTTAAACAAATGTACATTTTACGCTACGCTGATGGCCAAACTTATTAAACTGACTTTTATACGTAAAAAGCGCGTTCCAAATTTATATTCAACAAATTTTTCAATGCTCATAAGCATTTTCGTACGTGATTTGAAAGTATTGCTGCAAAAATGTTGGAATGTTGCTTAATGTTAATGCATGATGGTGACTGGTGAAAGCAAAGGCAGTGTAGAGCGGGTAAAGAAGAAGAAAAAAATTGAGCAAAAAATAAAGCTTAAAAAAATCGTGTATTTGTGTGGCAACATTAGTATTTCGGTCGCGCGCCAACCATCCATCTATTGCTATCACAGTGCTGGCACTGCAGCGCAGCAGGATTCGCTTTTTACTGAGTTGTGTATGCTGACTCCTTCCATGCCTCTTCCACTCCACTCCCCTCCACTTCACTCTGCTTTCTCATTAGCTCAGTTTTCACCATTTCTCTCCTAACCATTCTCCTCCGTTACCATCGTGCTCCTTTACCAGCGTCCTTCTCCCCGCCCTCGTCCTCATCCTCATCACGGCATGACATGGCATGAATGAATGTTTCACATTCCCTCTTCCACGATTCTCTTTTCATTAACATCAACCGGCAACGACAAATGGAAAAATTTTTATTTTCGAGAACAAAGCAAAAGTTTTTAATGCTCATTTTTTGTTTCTGTGCCGTTGAAAAATTTTTAATCACAAAACTATTTTTTTTTCTGCTTTGTTTTAGTTTTTTGTTGTTGCTTTTTTTTCTTGTACAATATATTATCATACTAATTATGCGGTTAGTAGGCCATTTCGCCATTTCGTGTGCTTGAAAATGGAGCACAAAGCGAAGTGAAAGTGAAGAAAAAAACGAAAAAAAAAATCACAAAAAAAACGAAAGTAGAAGAAGCAGCATGTGTAAGAGGTGGAAGAGGAGGAGGAGGAGCGTGGTGAGGAGGAGCGTCAGCAGCAACAATTTTAATCACAGCATGAGCGCGCTCAAGAATAATATGTCAACACGTTCCGTTGCTCGTTGCTCGATATAAATCACGCGCGCCCGTAAGTATGCTATGACTTTCCTCCGTACAAGCGCCACGCTCCCTAAGTATGCTACACTTTTCAGCAGCAAGCAAGCTCTAGTTAGTTGCTAACACTAGGTTGACTTTCTTTGTCTTTTTTTTTTGTGTTTTATATTAAGTAAGTACGCGATTCATGCTGTGCATTGTTGTTATTATCTCTCTCATATATCTAAATACTTCTACATACAAATATGCATAGATTTAACAAATCCGTACATGCGTGCAACTCTCGCTTGGTTTGTGCGCTCACTCACTGACACACACATCCACATTTCAGCGTAGAATGGACTCATATGCTTGCGTTCAATAATATGTAATCCACGTCGCATGCAAATGAGGTTAAAATTTTATGCTGCTAAGCTCCCTAAAGTATGCAATGCATTAAAATATAGTATATGCTCTGTGTATTCTGCGGCTGGTGGCTTTTGTGTTTTAGTTGCAGCAGCAACAGCAGCAGCAACAGCAACAACAATCGGAACCGGGTTTACAGCGCACGGAAAGGGAGTCACTTAAGTTTTGTGTCGCTTGCTTTTGCTTTCCCTGCTGCTGTTGCCGCTACTTATGCTGCTGCTGCTTCTGCTGCTTCTTCTTCCTCTCTGTCTTTTTCGATTGCTATTTGGCGCTTCTGCTGCTTCTTCTTCTTCCTCTCCGCCTTTGTCGCTTGCTTTAGAATGGGGTTAAGGTAATAGTAAGTTGAATGACTTGTTGACCCTTAACCCCATTAGGCTTCATATATGTACATATGTAAATAGTAAATATACATATGTAAGCATGTTAAAGCATGTATGTACATGTTTGAATGCCTTTTTTAGGTAAATAAAAATTAAATATGTATATGTGAAGAGTGCAACGCTGAAGCACCACTGGGCGTTGGCATTGGTATGCAGTACGAGTGGCATACTTTATGTTTGTATTTGACAATGAGCAATGGCGCTTGTTCAGCACCTCCCACTCTTCTTTGCTTTTATGCATATATGTACATATTTTTGGTCCAGCTGTGATTGAAGCAAGAAGAGAATATGCAAATGCTAATTTTTTCCAAAAAAGATTTTATTGCAAAAAAAAATTGTATTCATTATGCTTAAATCATATTCAGACATGCCAATTAACTGTGAAAATTTAATTGGAAGTTATCTACGTGCTTAATTAAATAAAAAAGATCACTAAAAATGCCCATTCCTACTCTAAGTGCTTCTACGTTGATTGCACAAGAATTTTGTCCAAAGAGACCCATATTGAAATTGTATGGCAAATAATTTTCTAGTACATTTCAACCCTCTAGCAGCCTTAGTAATGCCATTTTTGCGAACCGCTCAAAAAAGTGTTCAAATGTACCGCTTCGAGAGGGCGCTAGAGGGTTAAAATATTTTAGAAAGATACCCCGTTTAATTTTACTATAAGTAACCTGTTGAAGACATGAGTTTCAACTCCAGGGACCTATGCGCGGCAACTAATATATTATATATGTATCTATGTATATAGCAGTGGCGGACCTAGCATAAATTGCCTGGGCAAGCCTATGTGTGAAGCATAACCATTAGCCATTTATGTTGTTGTTGTTGTTGTTGTTGTTGTAGCCACCAAGACACTCCCCGAAGGTTTTGGGGAGTGTAGGGGATGTGACAGTCCTTTGCCGGATAAATCCGATACGCTCGGGTACTAGTCCCTTCTGACACTAGCCCGACTGTCGTGCGAACGATTTTTTTGGCCATAATCAACCTTCTAGGCCGGTGGATTTTAGTCGCCTCTTACGACAGGCATTCCTTACCACGGGTATATTCTAAGCCCCCTAACCCGCTGGGGGAAGCCATTTATGTAATTTCCTTTGCTGTATTATTTAAAAGTCTGATTGCGTTCCGTCATTGACTTTGATTTAGAGTTCTAGATTTCTTTTTAACATTTTCGAGTGGTCCGAATAAATGCTTTTCAATGCTCGAACGCTCGTTTGTTTGTTTATTACTCGTATGTTTGTACGGGCATTTGAACAATTCGGGTATTTGAAGATCGTTTTTTCTCGTTTATTTTTTTTGTTTTTTTTTTTTTTCATATGTATTTTTTATTTTTGTTTTCCTGATACACATTTTTTTGTTTGTATACTCAGAGAAAAGGAATCAAAAATAAAATTTTTATTTTTATAATGCACGTTTTAAACCAAGGCATTTTTATTTTATAAATGAAAATTTTTAAATTAAAAATTAAATTTTTTAAATTAAAATGTATTTAGGATTTAAAAAGAAACATGTTTAAATTAAAAATTAAAATTAGTGGAATAAAAATGAAAGTTTTTCCTTCAAAATCTCATAGTGCTTTAAATAAAAATAAGCATTTTTAAATTAAAATTGTTTTTTCTTGATTTTGCAATTTTACTCTGAACATTTTTAAAATAAAAAAATTCGTATTTACATAATTCTTAAATATAAAAACGTGCGCTACGGAAATCTAACATGAATGCGTAGAGGTATTTTTAGTTTTCTTATACCGACGGAAATTTTCCTGCAGTAGCAAGTGTATTTGCTTATTGCCTAAAAAATGGGTGCTTTAGTGTTTGAAAAACTGAGGTACAATTTGATTTCCACCGCTTTTTAAAATTAGCTTGATATTGTGCCAATAGTCGCCAAAAACCACAATCAACCCTTTTATAATCTGGTATTTGATATTTATGTTTGCATGCACATGCAGATGTAAGAAATTATGTGCAAACGAAAATCAAATCAAATAAGCATATGGCTGTATATGTATGTATACTGAACTTTTGAATGCCGAAGCCAGCTTCATATTCGCATAAAAATTTGATGTGAAGAATAAAAAAAGTGCTTTGCTAGTTTTTTTTTTCAATTTAAGTCTGAAAATAAGCAATTGGTTTCTCCTTAGCGAAAGCGAGAAAACAAGCTATGTTATTCTGTTTTGAAAGCCAGGTAAAAGCTAATGTGTGCAAACATTGAAGCATGCTCACTGTGCTGTGATTGGCTGTACAAACAAAATACACATTGTGAGGTGGATTGGTGGTGTATTTGCGCCATCTTCTTAGCAGGCTTTTAGGGGCATGTTACAGTGGGGGCTATATTATTGAGAACTTAAATAGTGAACACATTTAGAACGTAAAATAACCAGATTTTAAAGAATTTCGTGTGAAATGAACGAAAATGTGTACGCAAGCCGGGCTTCTCGGCTTGTATGAAGCGACCGCCTCTGGTATATAGGTACCTAAATAAATATATATTGTTCACTCACCTTATATTTACCCCTAAAATATAATATATGTACATAGACTTACCTCCTAAAATATAAATAATTTATAAGAAAAATGTACTTACCTTTACTATTCACCCTTTATACATAACCCTTTGTCACACCTTGCACCCACTTACCTTAGAATCCCACATATGTACATACTTACTGCTATATATACTTACCCGCTCTCTCCCGAACCGTTACCTCTGTCTCGTACTTATCTTGTATGTAAAGTTAAGAAAACTTTTGGGTCAGTTGATCGATATCCCGCAAATAAAAACGTTCGCTTCCGTGCCCCCGAAATATCTACATAAATAAAGTGTACCAAATTAAACATAAAGAAAAACAAGTAAGGAAGCCTAAGTTCGAGTGGAATCGAACATTAGATACTCAGCTGTATGCTTTCATTGTTTGTTTGCGTCTGATAGAATCACGGTGTATTTTATATAAAGCGAGTGCTGCATAAAGTGGGCGTAGCCACGCCCATTTTCAACATTTGGTGGTCATAAACCGATTTGAATAAATATTTGCATGTCTATTAACACAAGTTATAAAAGTGTATAAACCAAGCTTCGTTATAATATCTCAATTATTTGCCGAGTTATAGGCTAAGAAATCTCGTATACCTTTATCTAAAAAGAGGCGGTGCCACGCCCATTTTCCAAAATTTTTATACTTTTTGTTTCCGGTCTATTGTGGAACTCATGCCACAAAATTTCAATGAATTACCTTTATATTTGACAAAGATATCGCTTAAAATGTTTTAATTAGGCCACTTTATAATACCCATATATAAAAGTGGGCATGGTCGTCAACCGATTTCGCTAAAATTTTGAACATGTATTACCACAAGTAATAAAAGTGTACGCACCAAATTTAGTCATTATATATCAATTGTTTGTCGAGCTATGGGCTCAGAAATCTAGTATATTCCTGCTTCTAAATAGAGGCGGTGCCACGCCCATTTTCCAAAATTTTTGTGTTTTTCGTTTTATGTCCATAGTTTGACTCCTGCCATAACATTTCAATGATATATCTTTATATTTGACAGAGATATAGCTTAAAATTTTTTTATTGGGCCACTTTATAATACCCATATATAAAAGTGGGCGTGGTCGTCGACCGATTTTGGCAATTTTTAGCCCAAACATTTGCCTAAGTAAGTATATTACGCACACCAAATTTCATCGATATATCTTCAACGGTTTCTGAGTTATGACTCATAAAACTTTCAATGTTTGCCTCTTAATAAGTGGGCGTGGCACCGCCCATTTTTCAAAGTTTTTCTGTTTTCTGTTTTATGTCCATAGTTGGACTCATGCGACAAAATTTCAGTGATATATCTTTATATTTGACAGAGATATCGCTTAAAATGTTTTTATTAGGTCACTTTATAATATACATATATAAAAGTGGGCGAGGCCGTCAACCGATTTTAACTATTTTCCGTCCAAATGTTTGGCTGAGTAAGTAAATCACGCATAGCAAATTTCATCGATATATCTTCAATGGTTTCTGAGTTATGACATATAAAACTTTCCATGTTTGACCCTTAATAAGTGGGCGTGGCACCGCCCATTTTCCAAAATTTCATCAAATTTCTTCATAGGGGCCTGAGCTCAATACGTGGGTAAAATTTCATCGCTCCAGCTATATTAGTGACTGAGATACCAAATTTCCGATTTTTTCTATATAGGAAAAGTGGGCGTGGTCATGGTCCGATTTCGCCTATTTTCAATACCAACCGTCCCAGTCTCGATACCAACTTGCATTTCAAATTTCATCAAAATATCTCAATTTTTGCGCGAGTTAGAGTGTTTACAGACGGACGGACGGACAGACGGACGGACGGACGGACGGACATGGCTCAATCGATTTCTCTTTTCACCCTGATCATTTTGATATATATAAGTCTATATCTATCTCGATTATTTCATTCTGTTACAATCCACCGTTATGTGATTAAAACTATAATACTCTGTGTACTAGTACAGCTGAGTATAATAAAGTGAACTCAAGTTGTGATTAAAAATAATATAGAAGAAAAAAAAGTCGTTTTTATTTAAAGAAAATGAAACGATAGAAAATAAACTTAAAGAAAATAAATAATAATTATTCACGGCAAGACGTGAATATAACCAAAGAACATATTTCTCTGCGATATGTATTTTAACCCTTTTTGTGCGTTTCTTCTAAAACACTCAAACGAAAAATAGCTGATCAACGAGTGATCAAATCGCACGTTTTATGCAATAGGGATTTAAGTCGAAATTTTCGATTTCTGGAATTTTCCATAAGATAAAAATGGCGGAAATAGAAGCGATCTTGTAGTCAGCCGTAGAAGTAAAGTCTATGAAATTATAAAACTTGATTTCGTTTTCTCAAAAAAAATTTTTTTTTGAGTTAAATCCCTATTGAATAAAACGTACGAAATGGTCATTATACCTACATAAAGAAATTTTACGCAAAAAGATACAAAACCATTTTCGGGTTTTATTAAGTATGTGTATCTAGTCATTTCATAAAGTTTTGCTATCATTCCTGCTCCATACAAAAACGCTCAAATTTTTACACAATTTAATTTTAATTTCCTTTAAGTGTGTAGGCCAAGAACTGCGATATTCTACTACCTACTTTGCGTTGCTATTTGCTGCCTTTGAGCTAGTCAATCCGTTAGGTAAGACAAGCAAACTGCAAGTGTGACAATTAGTTGATGGCAAATGGCTGGGGATTTCCTATATTTCCGCTGGCTTCATCAACTGCATCATCACACAAACACACACACAGATATATGTATACATAGAAGCACAGACTATTTCACCAACTAAAACACTTAAAACACTTTTGGTATTTAGTATCTTCTCTGCTGTTGCAACACTATAACACTTATACTCCCACTACAAAATTCCTTTGAATAACTAATTTTTTCTAAGCCAGAAATTTTAATTTTCATTTCCATTTCCATTTGAGTTTTGCATGTCGCACACAGCCACTTCCACTTCCATTGCCTGCCCTGGCCTCTACCGCACTCTTCTTCAACGTGTTAAATGACATCACTTGTTGTAACAACAAACAACATAAACATACTAGTATTTACATACAAAGTTGCAATTTTAGGCAATCTCTGTCAGTGTGCGTCTGTGTATTTGTTTGTGCAGCACCAGCAAAATAAACTACAATTGTTGTTATTACAATAGTTTTTGGGTCGGTAATAACAAACAAGCAAACAAACAAACGCAAATTTTTTATTGTTTTGCAACAAACACGTTGTTGGTAAATTTACTCTACACTTTGGTGCATTTATGTTTGCAAGTATGTGTACGTGATGTTTCTGCAAAAGAACCTAGTACTACGTTCGCTCATCTATGGAGTACTCACAATGGACCAACCGAGTACTCCGTGATCTATCACTTTTCATGTAAAAAATTGGATCCAATTAACAAGGCTTAGGATTGGATCAGAAACTCCTGCCAGTCCCGCGTAACATCAAACTAATCCACAGAGTACCTACGGTTTAGAAAATTGATCCTTTGTGGCTATGTTAATGATTACTTTGTAATTAATGCAACCTACTAGAAGTGAACCATGCGATTTTTGCAGAGGTGCAGGCTAGTGGCAAATGTGTATGTTGAGCGCATGTGCGGCAACGAGAGCAGAGTTAGGGGGTAGTTTATTTGCTGGGTATGTTGCAAAACTACATTTAACAATTCATTATTCTACTTTTCTTTGCTTGTTGTTGTTTTTACTGTAAATTGATGTAAAACTGCACTACTAGTATTTCCGTGCTGTGTGTGCTTTCTTTTTATATACCCAGTTGTACGTAGTATGAACAAGAATATTAGGTATAAACTTAAAAAGTGGTGAAAAGTGCTTTTCCAAAGGCCGCTAGGGGAAAAGATAAAAAAATTGCATATCATAGAAGTTAATTGAAGCATTTCACTGCGAGTTGGAGTCAGAGATATACTACCATTTAATCGTCATCATAAGGAACATTACAATTTTATTGACGTTTTTTAATTATTTTATACTTCCCATTTTTCGGAAAAGCATCTATGAATTATGTGGGAGCCGTATATGACTCATATATAATATTTCACAGATATTTCGGTTTCATATCGTATCTAAGGGCTCCGAATGTGTTTACTGGGTTATGTGCTCTGCTCTGTAAATTTATGTCAGTGATAGGCAAAAATGAAATGCAACTGTATTAGTGAGAGCGCCGTAATAGCGGAAATCAATCGGTTCGTTTTCGTGTAGTCGCTTGCTGGCCCTCAATGAATGCGGTCGTTTATAAAAACGACAAGCATGCGTACATATGTATATGTAATTATGCTTGTACTTATATAAATATGCGCAAACAAGCGACATTCACCCATGATGTTGCTACGCCACTTGCTGAGCGACGACTAAATCGTTTACAAAAGAAAGAGCATAACGTATCTGTGTGATTTGAGCGCGATCAATTGATCTATGAAACGCATATCACTGATTTATGTTAACAATGAAAATTATCCGCCTATAAGTATGCATTAATAAACCGCTATAGGTACATATGTATATGCTATTAACAGTGAGCGGTAGAGAGCTCACACATATCGGTAAAATCTTCATTGCTCCATTCTTACCCTGTAGGGAAAATCTCTAGTTCCGAACTAGGTCGCTTCTAGTGCATTTTTCGCCACTACTAGTGCGAGCTAAATCTCTTTTGCATGTTATCAACTGGCGAATTTAACAGGGCGATGTCCTAGGCGGTGTCAATTGTCACTCTCTGCACTAAATTTTCGATAGTTCCGAACTAGTACCAAATTCTACAGTTTACACTAGTTCGTTTATTGGCACAATTTCGATAGTTCTGAACTAGCTAAAAGTACCTATAAATTCTACAGTTTTACATCTGTCGCTTAAGTGCAGCATTTGACACACTTCATGCAAGTGGCGCGATGGCCGACTGGGTAACGCATTTGCCTTTCAATCTGAGGGGCGCGGGTTCGAATCCTGTCGGTGTCAATGTGGATGATATTTTTTTTTTTTAATTTTTTTCTTTAACTAATAGTTTTTATTTATTTGTTTAATAAAAAATTACAATAATATTTAAAAAGTAATAAAATAAAAAAAAAATTAAAAATAAGCCTGAGGGATCGGAAAAGCATAATTAGGGGAACATTTCATTTCGTACAAGATGGAAATAGAAAACTCTTTATACAAAATGCTTTACTAAACATCTGAGAATTGCAGAAATGTGCAAAGCCGACGGCAATTGAACGAACGAAAATTTTTCATAGAATTTTTGTCATTTCCAAATTGCATACAAATCAAAGTGTGTCTTATAATGGTCACTCAATTCACTCCTTCTGAACTGGTGAGGGTCTAACTACAATTGATCTAGTTCCCTTTTGACACCTTTTCGCTAGTTCGGAACTAGAAATTTAGCTCACTAGTTATTGAGTTCCCTGCAGGGTAAAAACCATAAACTTTACTGTATGTGAAAGTAACGGGGATTTTAACCACCGATGGCAATACACATACATGCATACATTGAGCCAAATTATTTTTTACTCGTTTTTGTTTATTTGTCTAATGTTTTTTATGTTTTTTTTTAAGTTTATTTTTTAATAAAATTTTTTTTTATGTTTAGTTTTTTTTTGTTTTTATTTTTTAATGTTTATTTTTTTTTATTTTCGTTTTTATTTTTTTGTTTATTTTTTAATGTTTTTTTTTATGTTTTTTTTAATGTTTATTTAATGTTTATTTTTTAATTTAATTTTTTTATTTATTTATTTATTTTTTTTTTTTTTCTTTTTTGTTTTATTTTTTAATGTCAATTTTTTATTATTTTTTTTATATTTTGTTTTTTTTTTTTATTTTTTATTTTTTATGTTGCAAAAATATTTCCCAAACAACGTTTGTTTGGATTAATTTGCTTTATTCCTGTCATGCCTGTAGTACTGCGGATGCATGTATGTATTTGTATGTGTGCTCATGTGTTTTGTGTACAACCAAAAACAACAACAAAAAACAATCACAAATGCAATGCCATGCAGTGTAACGGCTAAAAGTGTTGTAAGCGCTCATGCTTAAATATTTCAAAAACACACACACGCTCACACACATACTTGCATAGAATTGCGAGTATTTGCATAACGGCAACTTAATTAAAACACGCAAACGAACTTTTGTATATACAGCAACAATAACAAAAGCAACAAAAAACAACAAAAAAATTCATATGTATAAATGTAATTAAATGCAGCGCTTTGAGGCTTGAGCTTTTGAGTGCCTTGTAGGGCTTCGAATTTTCTACGAAATGTGTGTATGCGCATGTGTTGGCTAAATATGTGACAAATTTTTCGTTTATTTGTATGTGTTCTTCTTTGCATGCATGCGTGCATCTGTGTGTGTGTGTTTCTGCTCATAAGTGTACATATGTAAGTATGATGTGTTAAGCCGTTTGTGCTTCCGTTTTCGCCGCTGTTTGTGTGCGACCATCAACATCCGCCAGCCCAGCAGCGTCATTTCTAATTAATAAAATTAAATATTTTCGTAATGAGTTGCGCTTAAGTTCTCTTGCAACAAACAAACAAAAACAACAACGGAAAACAACAACAAAGCAACTAAAACCAGCAGCAAACAGCCTAGACAGCTGAAGGCAACTTGTAAGCTCATATGCCTGATACTTGTGCCTGCAACAACAAGAATTAGTATCTGCATATGACACTCACACCGGCTAGGCTTAAAATATTTATTGCATTTGTGTGTGTGTGCAAATATTACACCGCCAGCTAAGTGTGTTGCGGCTGTCGCCATTTTGACATGATGAGTTTTTAATGTTGCAACTTGTTTCGCATTCGCAGTTCAGTTTCAGTTCTTTGCCGCCGCACAGCAGCTGCTTAATTTGTTGGTTTGATTGTTTGCTTAAGTGTTTATATTATTGTTGTTGTTTTCTAGAAATATTGCATGTTATTACAGCTACAGAAATTTGTTATAAATATTCTTTTATCAACATTGAAAATTATAAGGGGACGGTCTTTGTGAAATCTACCAAAAGTTTGTTAACGAAATCGTGAAAGTAGTACGACAAGAAGAAGAAGCGAAAGAAGAAGCAAAAAGAAAAAGAAGAAGTAGTGGAAGAAGAAGGGAAGATACACAATCAGAGGCAGAATAAGATGATGATGATGACGGTGATGATGATGATAATGATGATGATGATGTTGACGAATGATGATGAAGAAAAATAAGTAGTGGAAGAAGATGATGATGATGACGATGATGATGATGACGATGATAATGATGACGATAATGATGATGATGATGATGATGATGATGATGATGTTGATCATAATGATGATGATGATGATGATGTTGATGATGATGATGATGATGATGAGGATGATGATGATGATGATGATGATGATGATGATGATGTTGATCATAATGATGATGATGATGATGATGATGATGATGATGATGATGATGATGTTGATCATAATGATGATGATGATGATGATGATGATGATGATGATGATGATGGTGATGATGATAATGATGTTGATCATAATGATGATGATGATGAAGATGGTGATGATGAAGATAATGATGATGATGATGATCATAATGCTTATGATGATGAATGATGAACGGTGAAGGGTGAATGATGAGTGATGAATGATGATCATGTTGGTGATAATGATAATGATGATTTCAATTTTAGAGAAGATTGCTGCGCTCTTTATTATTTAATTACTAAGATTTCAATGCATTTTTGCCTCTGACGACTGAATTTCTCTTTAAGTTTTTTTTTATTTCTCCACTTCACTAAATTTCAATTCTATTCCCATGCGTTTTCTGTTACTCTTATAAGCTCTCTATAATATTATTTAAAAAATATCGTGTTAACAAGCTTCGTACACTTCCTCAATCAGCAAATTACTTAAAATTAAGTTTAATCTCCTTTAATTGATGCTAAATCTTCAACCTCTTTTCTGCAAAGCTTTCCCATTGAGCCAGTGAGTGCGTGCACTCAGCGCACGGGGTGGTGCACTCCCATCAAAAGTGGCCTAAGCTGATTTAATTGTATACAATCCCATCCAATTCCATCCAATTCAATTCAAGCTTGCTTATCAGTTTATTGCCTTTTCCTGTTGTTCATTTTTCTCATTCCCCAGAGCAGCAAAAACGCTTTAGAGCGCCGCTTTTTTCAGTTGCTACAAAAAATCAAGCACACACACTTCACTAATTTCATGGATTAAAATCAGCAGCACGCTCTTTTTTTTAGCGCAGCTCCCCTTCCCCTTACCTACTACTTTCATCCACTGCCACTCAGCACCCCCTGCCGCTCTGCTGCACTGCTCTACTGAAAACAACTTTTTCTGTTTGCTGTTGTTGTCTGTTCCTTCAAAGTGGCAATTAAGCACTTGACTACAATAAATCTCTTAAAAAAAATTTTCCAATTTTTCCCAATCACTCCGCTGATGATAGTCAATTTTCTGCGCTACCGAAATGGCTTCCCAAATCCAATTTTTTCTCCATCATCTTAACAACCGAGTACAACCTACATTGTAGTTGAATATTTTCGCGCACTCATTGCAATCGTGGGAAAAAGGAGAGAATAAAAACTAACACAGTTCTTAGCTGCTTTGCTGCCAAAGCTGTGCTGTTACAGCTGTTTATTAAATCGATGCGAATCCGCTGTGCCTCGGAGTCATGCTTGGCAGCTTTAGTGCGAGTGCGAGTGCTCGATGACTTAGCTTAGCTGCGCTGTATTGTATTTGTTGCTTTTTGCAACTAATTTATCTTCGCGCGGAAAGTGCTCTGTGAGTGAGGTGAGTAAGTAACGAGTCAAATATAAAAAGAAAGTTAAAAATATTAGCAAAAATGTTGCAAAAGGCGAGCTTGAAATATGCATCTTTTTATTAAATTTGGGCGGTATTTATGAAAAAAAATCACACAATTTGGAAGAATAAAAAGAAGATGATGATGATGATGATGATAATGATGATAATGATGATAATGATGATAATGATGATAATGATGATAATGATGATAATGATGATAATGATGATAATGATGATAATGATGATAATCATGATAATGATGATAATGATCATAATGATAGTGATGATAATGATGATAATCATGGAAATGATAATGATGATCATGATGATGATGATAATGATGATTAATGAGCAAAATCGCACAATTACAACTCCTAAAAGAAATACTCCAAAGTGATCACTCTACAAACTTATTCCCCAGCACTGTACGCACTCTTTAAACATCAAACTGCATGCAAAAATAAACGCAAATATCGATATTGTTGTTGTTTTATGCCGAAATCGCAACAAAATTGTATACAAGTGTCAGTTTAGACTTTAGAAACGTTATAACTGCCAAAAGCAAGTAAGAGCATTGCGCTGGCATTGACATACTTCCCTCCCCACTGTCATGTATGCAGCTTCTGCCTCTTGCGTACACATTTGCATAGCGAAAACCTTTCTTCCTTTCGCTCTCAGACAAAAATTGGTAACAGCTTGCGCGGCTTACGCGTACGCTTCAAATTCTCTTATTGTTTCGTTCGCACTTTAGATTTTTTTGTTTGTTTTTTATTATTGTTATTTTAAGTTCTTATTGCGCATTCCTACTCAAAAAGACGCTGGATTTTACAAATTGCTTTTCCAATGCTACGCTGCAATTGTAGTGAAATGCATTTAAACCGCGTTCTTGCTTTGGCTTAGTTTTCAAAAGCACAAATAGCTTTTTTAGCAAATTCATCCATTTCTGTTTGGTACAAAGCCTTTAAAAATTATTCCATTCGTTTAATATCACAATTTTTAAATTCCTAACAAATTTGGTTACGTATACGCCGTGTGCGCCCCTCTTTGTGATGCTCTCTAAATATTTGCTTGACACTCATACGCCTACTATAATTGAAAAGGTTAATATGCACATTTATGCCGTGTTTACATATTTACATGATTGTTTACATCATTATACCCGCGGTATTCCGCATATCAACGCACTTTGGCTTTTTTTTTGTTTATTTAATTGCTGAACAATTCGGTTGGGTTGTGTTGCTGTACCGCAAACAATTGCAATGTGTAATATGCAAGTTTGCGCTATAAACTTAGCTGTAATGTATATCAAATAAAATTAATATATATTTAAGCGTATAAATATGTACATAAGTATTATGTATGTATATCAATATAAATGTGATTTTGATCTTGTTTTCAGGTGCGTTTCAAAAATTGGCTTATTCTAATTAAATTAAAATGAGGATACTTAGTTTGCTGTTAAGTGCGGTATGTATTAATATTACAAAATACAATAACTAGATGTTAAGCATCAAAATTAGTTAGAGTAAATAATGAATATCGGTTTTTGCATACAATTTTTTCAAATTATCATTTACATTATCATGATTAAGTCCTTGCTAATCTAATCTAATCTAGTCTAATGGAGTCAAATC
Source organism: Urophora cardui (assembly GCA_960531455.1). Classification (NCBI taxonomy): domain Eukaryota; kingdom Metazoa; phylum Arthropoda; class Insecta; order Diptera; family Tephritidae; genus Urophora; species Urophora cardui. The sequence goes on along the minus strand of OY482672.1, from coordinate 156,928,211 downwards.
TGGTCTAATCCAATCTAATCCAATCTAATCTAATCTAATCTAATCTAATCTAATCTAATCTAATCTAATCTAATCTAATCTAATCTAATCTAATCTAATCTAATCTAATCTAATCTAATCTAATCTAATCTAATCTAATCTAATCTAATCTAATCTAATCTAATCTAATCTAATCTAATCTAATCTAATCTAATCTAATCTAATCTAATCTAATCTAATCTAATCTAATCTAGTCTAATCTAATCTAATCTAATCTAATCTAATCTAATCTAATCTAATCTAATCTAATCTAATCTAATCTAATCTAATCTAATCTAATCTAATCTAACCTAATCTAATCTAATCTAATCTAATCTAATCTAATCTAATCTAATCTAATCTAATCTAATCTAATCTAATCTAATATAATCTAATCTAATCTAATCTAATCTAATCTAATCTAATCTAATCTAATCTAATCTAATCTAATCTAATCTAATCTAATCTAGTCTAATCTAATCTAATCTAATCTAATCTAATCTAATCTAATCTAATCTAATCTAATCTAATCTAATCTAATCTAATGTAATCTAATATAATATAATCTAATCCAGCCGTTTTAAATTCCCATTAAAATTAATAATGATTAATTCATTTAGCGTTTTCAGTTTTAATGACTACTTTAATTGATGTACAATTGCCTGATAATTAACAATCAATTAAATTAAAAAAATTATGAAAAAATAATAAAGATTAATAGTCATTATAAAATAATCAAAAATAATCATATAATCAAATAATTGTTTTTAATTGTAGGATTATTTTTAATTGTTTGATTATTCTTAATTGTTTGGTTATTTTCAGCTATGCGATTATTTCGTATATTCATATTCATATTATTATATTTCGTAATTTAAAAAAAAAATGAAAATGATTGAAAATGATCAACCGATTAAAAAAATCGAAAAATAATTGAAAATAAACCAAATAATCAATCGATAAATTAATTAAACAGACAAGAAATAAATCGAAAAATAATTGAAAGTAATCTATTGATAAGTAAATTAATCATGCAATTCAAATGATTGGAAGTAAGCCAAATAATCATTAAATTTAAATTAATTAATCAATTAACTAATGCCTTGATTACTATTCATTATTTTGTTTTTAATTAATAGTCATTGTTTTTATTAAATAACAGATCTGTGTGAATCTCTTTTTTATGAAATGCTTTCTTACCTAATTTCGACCGGTTCCCCCTCTTTCTCCTTCTTCTATTCAACATCATCAATTATGCGACTGCTATTGAAGCTTACAAATTAATTGTAGTACTAAATATAAAATCTCTCAAATACATATTGATATTTTAATTATCAATCGATATTTGTATTAATTGAAAATTTAATTCGTACTTGCTTAAACAGCTAACGCTATTTGCATAAGCTAAATTAATATATATATACCACACAATCAAGTTATGTATTTTATATGCATGAAAGTTAAATTATTTTGCAGCGTAAATGCATAATTTATTTATGTGTGTGTGTGTATGTATGTGTGTGTGTTTGTGTGTATGTGCGTTTAAGCGTGCAATGTAATACGCAACAACAAACATACATAATTTCCTATTTAATCCAAATAAAGTCAACGAAATTATTATTTCAACTAATGTAAAATTTATAGAATTTTGTTTCAATACACAAATACAATAAATTGCATTTCAATTGCGCATAGTTAATAGATCGGGAATTTATAAATTGATGCATTATTAGTTTTGTGTGTGTGTTTGTATACATTTAGATATGCATTTTCGTTTATTATTTGACACTAATTCATTGATTTGTGTAAGCATTTGCTTTGGCTTCAATGTTTAATTGAAAATAATCCTCTATGTGTAATGGCTTTGGTGTCAATGGAACTCGCGCTAGGTTAAGTGGTCTAAAAAGGCTTCGATTATGATAAAACTAGCAAATACCCGTCCCACTTCGCTGCGATAAATCACACTATGCCACTGCCTATCAATCTCCCTACCACTCTCCATCTCCCGTTACCTGTATCCCTACTCTGAAAAAAAAAAAAACGTTGTAAATCTAAAGACTTTCGCTGTTAAATCAACTACTTTCCGCAGTTGAAATGTGCCCAACAACGCTCCGTTGTTGTTTCAAAGGTACGAGCGTTGTTGATTTAAGTCAATAACGGAGATTGTTGGAAAAAATTTTCACCTAAAAATAAATTTTTGTTTGCATTTTACTCTTCATCTTCTCTCCGCCCGGGTCCCAACTGCAAATATGTAGCCTCCGCTTGTTCTCCTATTCTTCTCTCCTCCTTATCATTCACTGGTTGCTATCTTTATTTCTTATTCTGATTTTTCTTCTTTATGTTATATTCTCCTCCGGATTCGAACCATGACATCAACCTTAAATTCTATCCAATCATCACATAGTGGAACATTCAACATTATATTGAATTGTAGTAACCTATTTATACTTCCATTTCCTAAAAAGGAATCCATGAATTATTTGAATCATTGTAAAAACCAAATTTAAAAAAATTTGTTCTCATTAGTTTTGTTTACAACGGAATCTGTTGGGTCAAATACTTTTGCCTTTAAATCAACAACGGGGAGAAAATTGTTGCTAAAAATAAACTTTTTTTTGGATTTTTCTCTTCACCTTCTCTCCATCATTATTTTTTTGTTGGTTTTCTCACAAAAAAATATTTTCTCACAAAAAATTTTTTAAAGGTAAGCAAGTTTTTGAATCAACAAAGCCCGTTTTTGAAAAAATTGTTGGATCAAAAACTTTGCTGTAAAAACAAATACTTTTGCTGTTGAATCAAAGACGGAGATTCAACAGCCGAAAGTTGTTGGTTTAACTACGGGTATTTTTTTCAGAGTATATCTTCCTCATCCTATACTAATCCCTTTATCTCTCCTCCTCTTTCGTTCTCTATCAACAACATTCCGTGGCCATCCGAATCCACATATCGGTCTATATCAAGAACCGCTTCAGATAACTCTGTAATCGATTGAGATATCCACATAGCTTGAACTATATATGGAAACACTTATCGGATCCTTTAATTTGATAAAAAAAAAAATAGCTCAAAAATATTTCAGGACTATCTGTTGACCTCTATCTCGGCAAGGGGTTGAAATGCTGGAATTAAATAAGCTCTAAATTCTCTAGCGGATTAATTTTTTGTAAAGGAGTTCTACATTATATAACAAACAGTCGTGCCAAAAATGAACAGAATCGGATCATAAATACGGATTTTGCGAATATTGCGACTTCAGCACCATCTATCGAAAAAAATATAGTCTATATCCCTCGACTTATCCGAAGAATAAACTGTTAAAATTAGATAAAAATCGATTCTGCAGTTTTTGAGCCATTTGCTCACACAAAAAACCTCTATAATTTTATCTACTTATGTATACAGATATTAAGAATCGATAGCTGTCAAATCAAAAGCTTTTTGATGCGAGCTTAAAGCTCTTGTTTATTTGCAGTTTGATGACAGATCTCTATCTATCTATAGAGAAACCACAGAAATATACAGTTTTTGTTTTCTGTGGCGGCGAACCACTAGCGAAATTTGAAGGCGAATAATTTTCTAGGAGAATTTAACCCTATAAAGACCTTCAAAATGCCATTTTTTGGACTTTTCGAAAATTTGTTCAAAATGAAAACATCGTGTGGACGCTACAGGGTTAAAGTGTTCTACAAACTTAAGCCTCGTTATATTTTACTATAAGTACCAAAATAATATAATTTTCCAAGCTATGTATTTTAACCCTTACTTGCACTTAGTCCCTTCTTGCGTTCTTTGTACAAAGCTTTTATCTGGGGCGAACCCCTAGTAAAATTTTATCGCAAATAAGTTTCCAGAACATTTTAACCCGCTAGCGACCTTCGAAATACCTCTTCGTGGGCGTGTTAGAAGGTTAAGGTCCTTTACGAAATTAAAGTTCGTGCAATTTTACTATACATTTCCTAACAACATATTTCTATACCATAGGTATTTTAGGGTGCAGTGAAATAACGCCCGTGGAATTAACACCCACGGGCGTGGGTGCCCTTTCGAAAGGGCAATTAAGCCCGCAGACGGGGTTTTTTTTTAAATTTGGTGGTGTATTAGTGGAAAAGCGCCGCAGGCGAAAAATTGGAATAAAAAATCGCGCGATTTTTAATTCCAATTTTTCGTTTTTTTTTTTAAAATGGTGTATTATTTTGATTTGGGTAAGTAGAAAATTAGCTGAAAACTATTAACAGCGAAGCTGGGGTATATAGCTATTTCGAAAAGGGCTTAAGCTTTTCTCATCAGTATCCCTTTCGGGAGTGGAATTTGAACCAAGCGTGATTTGAACTTGGGACCTCACAACTCCCACCCTTATGATCGAGTGATTTACACACTCGGCCACAAGAGTGCTGTATCAGTTGACAGCCAATTTCCACTTTTGTCTTTACACACGTATCTACATACATATGTATGTATGCATGTACATATGTACCTTCAATTAGATCGTTTTGTGTGCACATGCTTTGCATATGACAACAACACAAACGTATTGAATTTTATTTTTAGACAGTTCGCAATGAACGGAGTTGTTGTGTTACCAACATTACATACATTCGTATATTCTGTTAATAGTTTTCAGCTAATTTTCCACTTACCCAAATCAAAATAATACACCATTTAAAAAAAAAAAACGAAAAATTGGAATTAAAATTCGCGCGACTTTTTATTCCAATTTTTCGCCTGCGGCGCTTTTTCCAATAAAACAAACACCATATTTAAAAAAACGAAAAATTGGAATTAAAAATCGTGCGATTTTTTATTCCAATTTTTCGCCTGCACCACTTTTTTCCCTAATACACCATATTTAAAAAAAAAACCCGTCTGCGGGCTTAATTGCCCTTCCGAAAGAGAAGTAAAGCCCATGGATCAAACGAAATAACGCCCGCGGGAATTATTTCTTTTTCATGAAAGGAAAAAACGCCCGTGGGCGTTTATTCCATGGGCGTTATTTCACTGCACCGTATTTTACATATATATAGTACTTCTATATTGATAGTATTCTATCTGTGAAATGTGTATGAATTTATCCAAAAATTTTGTGCAACTGGCAGTTCTGCGCATGCGCCTCAATTACATTTAATGTCATCTGTGAATATGTGTGACAAATACATTCAATTGAGTTCAGAGGCGTTTGAAAAAAAAATTGAAAGGCATCATTGTGTTCTAGGTGACTTATTCCCCTTTGATTTTAGTTTTTGAATTTGTTTATAATTAATATAAGAAATTTGCCACATTTATTTTGAGATGCAAACTTTTGTGAATTTTTTTATGAAAATTAGTGGAAATGTTCTAGAAAAATCTATTTTCTATGCACTCATATTTTTATGAATCGCGACGGAAAGGGTTCCATGTTAAAATACTGTGGTCCGATCCATGGGCATTATATCAAAAAGTAGAACTTTGCCGTTTGAGGGGTATGTTTGTAATGTATGTACGTTCCAAGGTCGCCAGCACGGTGATCTAAGCAAAAGTACTGCGAATTTCTAAACTGAATAACAGAACAATTTAGACAACGAACTTTTGGACACAGCAACATATGAGGACCCAAGTTCAGACTACGTTACTCTCCAAACCGACCTCAACAGGGGACTACAGGTAATAATATAACAAGACGGATGAAAGAAAGGACTACGAACCAATCGCTATATGTTCCACATATTTACAGCGGATAAAAGGTGGACGGGTGGGAGCTGCAGTGTTTTTTTTCCTGGAGCAGACTGGCGGTCACATACTAACAGGGCACTGTCATCCCATCTCAAGATGGGACTGGTGCAAAGTCAGGCGTACACGGCATGCATCGAACCCGATGCTGACTATAAAGCCAAAAATACCAGCAAGCTAAAATACTATAATTAAAATTTTATCTGTATTATTATATGATTTTTAAAAGTATATATGTATACATACATATTTATGTAATCTATCTATCTATCTATTACGTATGTAAAGGTATTTTATTTATTTTATCCCTTTAAGGGCCTTTTCACATTACTCGGTACGACTTCGGATCGACATTTTTTCCTCGGTATTTTCAGCTTACCGAAACGATTCCGCGTTGCAATGTTTTTCACACTTGTGGGAATACTTTCGGTGCGTAATCTTTAGAAAATAAGAAAACAAACATCGAAATTTACAATATGGAATTTTAAAATTCAACAAATCACGCAACAATAACAATAATGTCTTCCAGCGAAGACGAAGGCATCATAGCTTGCAAAATTTATAGCCGAAACGAGATTCTCACTGACTTTATTTTTTTTCTTTTATTATGCCGCAAAAATGTATGCAGTAATTCCTCAAATTTTACTGACCGGTCTTACCGCGTTGCGGTATACCGAAATTAATCCGCTCCGACTTCATGTATGCAACACTAATGTGAAAGTGCCAATTGAAATACATATGTATGCACATATGTGCTCGGTAAGCTTTCGGTTTACTTTCGGTAAAACCAAAAATGTCGATCCGATACCGCACCGAGTAATGTGAAAGCGCTCTTATTGTCACAAATATAGCACCGCTTCGACATTTTTTAATTTTTTAATACGAGAATCAAATAATAAATATGTAAATTCCCTATAATTTTTTTTATGTGCCGTCACTGCGATTTATTTTGAATTCATATGTCATTTTTCAAATTTGATTGCTCGGTTTTCTCTTTCTTTTTTTATATGTCTGTACTGTAATGTTGGCTGATGGAACTCGTAGGTATTACGAATATAGGAGTACTATATGTATATATGGTATTTTAGCACTTTTTTTATTTTATTTAAAAATCACTCAGACAAAATTTCGCAAATTTGAAATGACAATAAAAAAATTTTCACCTCAGGGAGCAAAACGGTTTGGAGGTTTTACTATGTGTATAGTGGTCTTTCGTTCTGTGTCGGAATTATTCCGCCCCCCAAACAACAACACTTAATTTGTGTCAAAGTGCAATCGATCAATTTTCACACATTTTACGCAGTCTAACCAGATGGCAAAACTTTCCTCATTAAACTCATTTAATGCATGCTTATCGTGCTGTGGATAGATGTATCTACATACTTATATGTGATATGCATACAATACCTTATCACTCACACTGCTCCCTGTCAAGCTTTGTGGCAGCATGACTTTGACACTGCAACCGACTGGAAAGTATTGGCTTATAACAAAAGTATTTGAAGCCGCAGCAAGCACTTCATTTTGGCTACGCTGGCCCGCCTGCCTGACTGACACAATTCTTATTCCATAAACTAAACCAACTTTTCACATTCAAATACCAACCAAAACCAAAGTCAAATTCTAAGGAAAAATCTGCTTTATGTGAAACCATTGAAATTCAATGCTTGGATGTGGTTGGGTGTGCGGTGTCGATTTAAGATAACCACAAGTGCTGCTATTCATTCGCACATTCGCTTGTGTTGTGGGAAAAATCACATGTTCGCTTAGAAAATTGAAGCACACATAAGCACAAAAACACACACAGATAAGCATACTTATGCACACGCATGACATAATTTCCATAACTATTTATACTAGAATCCTTAGAGAATTGTTATCTCAAGCATACAATTTTTATATAGGTGGTATGTATGTACGTCTTTACAACAGGAAATATGGGGGCGGTGGCACAAAGTCGAATTAGTGCAAATGCAAATAAGCGTGAAATGAAGTCATGTTGGCCGAGACGAGAAGAAATAAAATGAAAGTTACTTAAGCTGCCACGGCAGGAAATGAAGTTTTCCGTTATGCCATCTATTGATATCGATATCCTATCTATCAGACCTGGGCACCCTCAATTACATTTTGTAATTGATTACACCTTCAATTACAATTACATGTAATTGTAATTGCCATTTTTCAATTACCAATTACATATAATTGGTAATTGTAATTGAAAAATTTCAATTACCAATTAATGTAATTGTAATTGAAAAAAAATTTAATTGAGGATACCCAGGTCTGCTATCTATAAATAAGCTTCAACTTTGGCTTCAATTTTTGTTCGTCAATAAAGTCAATATGGTTTAAATATAAATTTGCATAGCAAATTCGTTCGAGTAACCATGAAATTATATAAACAAACTAATTCGCTTGCTTCAAATTACTTCGTGTGCTTATGTGTCTGTGCGTATGAATGTTTCTTGATAAGTATTTAGAACTTTCTCTGTTTCGGATTTGTGGTTAGTTATGTGTGTCGTAAAATCTCAGCGTTTTACTCAACGAAATTTATATATTGCATATAAAGGACTTTTTGTTGGATGAAGCATTGCAATTATGTCGATTATGAAATTTAGTCTGGTTTCTTAGCTTTTGTGTTCATCCGTCTGTGCTTAGCTTTAGATTACAAAAGGGACTATCTTACGAGTATTTGGTATATCGCTTTCCGTTATGTTTCTGTTATGCGGTCTCTGTTATGCTGTTACTTATATTATCGCAATGCTCTCTATGTGTTAAGGGGAAGTAACTATAGTAAAAATGAGAAAGGAGGCAAATGCCGACTGAGGTTTTTGTTTTTATTACACAGGCATTACAAATTGTCATACATACATAGGAGTATATACATACATACCAGAGCTGTAAACTACTTCATTCAAAGTTCATTTCATTCACCCAACGTTGTGTTAATTTTCCATTACAATTAATAATGATTAATATTTTAGGATTTATCAATTTTAATGATTATGTTGATTGTCTTACATTGAGCTGGCAATTAGTAATCAATTAAATTTGAAAAGTATAAGACATAGTCATAATTAACGGCCATTAAAATATAATCAAAAGTAATCACATAACGAACTGAGTCTTTAGTTAATTAATTAGTTAATTTAATTTTTAATTTTTGATTTTTAGTTTGTTAATTATTTTTAATTCTTTAATTATTTTTAATTTCAAAGAGTAAAAATTCCAGACAAAAGTCAAAAATAACTGAAAATAATCAAATAATTGCATTAATTGTGCAATTAAAAAAATCGAAGATTAATTGAAAATAATCCAAATAAATGCAATTTATAAAATAATAATAATTGAAATAATCCTAGAAATCAAAGTAATCATCAAAATAAAATTAATTAGTCGATAAATTGATTCAGCATATAATTAAAAAACCAGAAATAATTGACAATAATCAAATAGTTGCATTAATCATGCCAGAAAAAATAGAAAATTAATTGAAAACAATCCAAACAATAATGTAATTAAAATCAATTAGTCGATTAATTAATTAAGCATATAGATAATTAAAAAATCAGAAATAATTGAAAACAGTTAAACAATTGCATTTATCATGCAACTAAAAAATCGAAAATTTATTGAAAATAATCCAAGTAATCATGCAATTAAAATTAACTAATCGACTAAATAATGTCCTTTTTTAATTTAATCATCTTTTAATCATTAAAACTGTGAAAGTAATCGTATTTAATCATTAAAGAATTAATAGTAACTAGTATCGCCGGTGGTCGAAATTCGACCATGCAATTTATTTTTTCAACTTTGTATTGGTACAAAAATTATTCCTTTTCGCGGAGATAAGCAACACTTTCCAAATTCCAGTTGTACCGCAACACTGATTTGCCCTTTTGATCACGGTCCGACGCAAAATCATGGTCAAAATCAAGGCAGATCTAGGAAGGTAGGCCCGGTGGTGAGCGCTTTTAAATTAAAGCGACTCTTCAACTGTGTTTACGATATTTGTAAACACGTTTACGATATATATTTATCTTAACCAAAAATTTTATTTATTAATTATAAAGAAATTAAATAATTTATAGAAAAAATTATATGCCTATGCACTGCTCCTGACTCATACGAACATATCCATATCAATTCTATGTGGATAGGAGTATGTTAAATATGCTAAACAGCCTGGCAATTGTTTGTATGGAAAAAATGTTAGCCTATTAATATATAGATAGTGGGCACATTTGCCAACGAAGCAAAAACGAAGTAAATCAAAAATGGTACAAAACTAAAAACTTTATTTATTAATTATAAAGAAATTAAATAATTTATAGAAAAAATTATATGCCTATGCACTGCTCCTGACCCATACGAACACATCCATATCAATTTTATGTGGATATGAGTATGTTAAATGTGCTAAACTGCCTGGCAATTGTTTGTATGGAAAAAATGTTAGCCTATTAATATATAGATAGTGGGCACATTTGCCAACGAAGGAAAAACGAAGTAAATCAAAAATGGCACAAAACTAAAAACTTTATTTATTAATTATAAAGAAATTAAATAATTTATAGAAAAAATTATATGCCTATGCACTGCTCCTGACCCATACGAACACATCCATATCAATTTTATGTGGATATGAGTATGTTAAATGTGCTAAACAGCCTGGCAATTGTTTGTATGGAAAAAATGTTAGCCTATTAATATATAGATAGTGGGCACATTTGCCAACGAAGCAAAAACGAAGTAAATCAAAAATGGTACAAAACTAAAAACTTTATTTATTAATTATAAAGAAATTAAATAATTTATAGAAATAATTATATGCCTATGCACTGCTCCTCACTCATACGAACACATCCACATCAATTCTATGTGGATATGAGTATGTTAAATGTGCTAAATAGCCTGGCAATTGTTTGTATGGGAAAAATGTTAGTCTATTAATATATAGATAGTGGGCACATTTGCCAACGAAGCAAAAACGAAGTAAATCAAAAATGGTACAAAACTAAAAACTTTATTTATTAATTATAAAGAAATTAAATAATTTATAGAAATAATTATATGCCTATGCACTGCTCCTCACTCATACGAACACATCCACATCAATTCTATGTGGATATGAGTATGTTAAATGTGCTAAATAGCCTGGCAATTGTTTGTATGGGAAAAATGTTAGTCTATTAATATATAGATAGTGGGCACATTTGCCAACGAAGCAAAAACGAAGTAAATCAAAAATGGTACAAAACTAAAAACTTTATTTATTAATTATAAAGAAATTAAATAATTTATAGAAATAATTATATGCCTATGCACTGCTCCTCACTCATACGAACACATCCACATCAATTCTATGTGGATATGAGTATGTTAAATGTGCTAAACTGCCTGGCAATTGTTTGTATGGAAAAAATGTTAGCCTATTAATATATAGATAGTGGGCACATTTGCCAACGAAGGAAAAACGAAGTAAATCAAAAATGGCACAAAACTAAAAACTTTATTTATTAATTATAAAGAAATTAAATAATTTATAGAAAAAATTATATGCCTATGCACTGCTCCTGACCCATACGAACACATCCATATCAATTTTATGTGGATATGAGTATGTTAAATGTGCTAAACAGCCTGGCAATTGTTTGTATGGAAAAAATGTTAGCCTATTAATATATAGATAGTGGGCACATTTGCCAACGAAGCAAAAACGAAGTAAATCAAAAATGGTACAAAACTAAAAACTTTATTTATTAATTATAAAGAAATTAAATAATTTATAGAAATAATTATATGCCTATGCACTGCTCCTCACTCATACGAACACATCCACATCAATTCTATGTGGATATGAGTATGTTAAATGTGCTAAATAGCCTGGCAATTGTTTGTATGGGAAAAATGTTAGTCTATTAATATATAGATAGTGGGCACATTTGCCAACGAAGCAAAAACGAAGTAAATCAAAAATGGTACAAAACTAAAAACTTTATTTATTAATTATAAAGAAATTAAATAATTTATAGAAAAAATTATATGCCTATGCACTACTCCTGACTCATACGAACACATCCATATCAATTTTATGTGGATATGAGTATGTTAAATGTGCAAAACAGCCTGGCAATTGTTTGTATGGGAGAAATGTTAGCCTATTAATATATAGATAATAATACAATGGCGCTATTATAACTCTGACGATTTTTATGGCCGAGCTTCTCTCCCAATTCGAGGTGTGCTCCTTTTGTTTTTCCTACTAATTGGGTGGACCTACAGTTTTATGCCGGCTCCGAACGGCGAATGAATTTTTTGTGAGAAGCTTTTTCATGGCAGAAATATACTCGGAGGTTATGCCGCCCACTGCCGAGACGTGACCGCTGCTCTTAAAAAAAAAAAAAAGAAATTGGATTTTTACTAATTAGAAACATTTTTTTGGTGTTTGCTCGGACTGGGTTTTGTACCCGAGACCACTGGCATAGCAGGCGAGCACTCTACCCACTGCACCACAGCAGCCACATTAAAGAATTACAAAAAAAACGAAATGTGATTTAATTAATAATCATAAAAATTTGTAAACATTAATTAACAGCGCTGCTCTTTATGTACATTAGAGTGGTCCTTAAAATTAGATGAACATTTTTTTCAGTTTCACTCACTAAATCGGTAAGAGCACTTACGTTCAAAGATACTACATATAAAAATTGTTTCCCATTTGGAGATGGATAAGGGGTATCGCACAAGGGTCAAAATTCGCATAACCATATGGAACAACTGTGCGACACCACTTAACCAAAAACAAAACAAAAATTTATTTATTTATTTATTTATTTAGCAAATGAATATAGTTAAAAATTCTTAAATGCTAAGTAGAACTAGACTAAAACTTAATTATCAAATGAAACAATGTTTACTTATGAAATTGGTACAATAATTCCAAAAAGTGGTTTTTTGGAAATGAAAAATCTATCACAACGAATTTAAAGATTCTGTTGAACTCGAACAGGGCCCTATTGATAGGCGCATGTTTTGCTTTTGTAGTAACTTCGACTGTATTAGCATCGACCTGCGGGGTTATGTTGAGGAAATATGCCATACAATTTGTATGCATACATTTGGGCAGCACCCTAATGTTCATACATTATCTTCATTTATTTTGCTGGCTTTTGCCAAAATTTTCGTTTTCCTTTCGCTTGCTTTAACTTTTGCTTATACACGCAGTTGTGCCAGTTAACCCATTCAAAACTGCTGTTGCCTATTTGGCCTTTTAAGGGCTGCCTTTCACCAAGAGCCTGCCTGCTTTATAACTAAAACAGCTGTTGTTATTGTTGGCCTGCAATATGGCACACAAAATGTATGCTTAATTTTAAATGCTTAGGTTTGTTTCCTCTCTTCTTCCTTCTCTTCTTCCTTCTGTTTTTATACTCAGCTGTACTAGTACACAGAGTATTATAATTTTGATTTCATAACGGTGGATTGTAACATAATGAAATAATCGAGATAGATATGGACTTATATATATCAAAATGATCAGGGTGAAAAGAGAAATCGATTGAGCCATGTCCGTCCGTCCGTCCGTCCGTCCGTCCGTCCGTCCGTCCGTCCGTCCGTCCGTCCGTCCGTCCGTCCGTCCGTCCGTCCGTCCGTACGCACGATAACTCGCGTAAAAATTGAGATATTTTGATGAAATTTGAAATGCAAGTTGGTATCGAGACTGGGACGGTTGGTATTGAAAATGGGCGAAATCGGACCATGACCACGCCCACTTTTCCTATATAGAAAAAATCGGATATTTGGTATCTCAGCCACTAATATAGCTAGAGTGATAAAATTTTACCCACGTATTGAGCTCAGGCCCTTATGAAGAAATTTGATGAAGTTTTGGAAAATGGGCGGTGCCACGCCCACTTATTAAGGGTCAAGCATTGAAAGTTTTATATGTCATAACTCAGAAACCGTTGAAGATATATCGATGAAATTTGGTATGCGTAATTTGCTTACTTAGACAAATGTTTTGACGAAAAATTATCAAAATCGGTTGACGGCCACGCCCACTTTTATATATGGGAACTATAAAGGGGCCTAATAAAAACATTTTAAGCGATATCTCTGTCAAATATAAAGATCTATCACTGAAATTTTGTGGAAGGAGTCCAACTACGGACATAAAACAAAAAATACAAACATTTTTGAAAATGGGCGGTGCCACGCCCACTTATTAAGGGTCAAACATTGAAAGTTTTATATGTCATAACTCAGAAACCGTTAAAGATATATCGATGAAATTTGGTACGCGTAATATATTTACTTAGCCAAATGTGTGGACGAAAAATTACCAAAATCGGTTGACGACCACGCCCACTTTTATATATGGGTATTATAAAGTGACCTAATAAAATCATTTTTAGCGATATCTCTGTGAAATATAAAGATAATTCATTGAAATTTTGTGACATGAGTTCTACAATAGACCGGAAACAAAAAATAAAAAAAGTTTATAAAATGGGCGTGGCACCGCCTCTTTTTATACAAAGAAATCTACGAGCCTATTACTAGACAAATAACTGAGATATTATGACGAAACTTGGTTTATGCACTTTTATAACTTGTGTTAATAGACACGCAAAAATGTATTGAAATCGGTTTATGACCACGCCTACTTTTTAACAAAGATATTTCTGGAAATCCCTTTTGGAACTTGTAACGTGAAGTCTTTGTAACTAAAAGTCATAGAGGGATGCAATTTTGCACTAACAATAATATTTATATGCTTATTTGGATGATTGATACAAATTTTGAAAATGGGCGTGGCTGCGCCCTGTTTATGCAGCACTCGTTTCATATAAAATACACCCTATATCGAACAAACGCAAACAAACAATGAAAGCATACAGCTGAGTATCTAATGTTCGATTCCACTCGAACTTAGGCTTCCTTACTTGTTCCTTCTATATTTCTTCTTCTTCATAATTTGTTCAGCATTTTATTTTTAGCTAGCAATAATATTTAATTCAAATTTGCACGAAAGCAATGAAGCGCGCACGTTATGAACTCAAAGGCCTATAAAAGCTTACAAACATACATACATGTGAACAAGTTTAAGCATGCTACAATATAATTATTTACTGTATTTTGTTTTTCTTTGTTTAATTTGCAGAGTTTACTAACCCCCAACTGAAAACAACATGGAGTGTTTTGGAATCAGAAATGCAAAAAAAAACAAAAACATGTTTGTACATGCAAATTTTTTGGCGCTTGTTTATGCACTTATAAACAATTTAATTTTTTGCGCTTTCTCGCTCTTTTTTCGCCTTCTCTTTTTTTGAAATTTTATGCTTTTTTCTGATCGCATTTTCTTGCTGCCACTGCATTTCCTGTTCTGTTTGCTTATGCACAAACACCAGCTTTGCCTTGCCTCGGCTTTGGCTACGCCAGTTGGGCGTCATTGTCGCCGCCATTATGCCTTGGCGTCCTTTAAGTTCACTTCTTCTACCTTTTTTTGCTGCCACAACAATTTCCATCAGCGCTGTCGCAGCTTCCCTATCATTTATTCAACACTTCTTCGTGGCACTTCTCATTTTGCCTTTGATGTTAGTTGACTTCTAGTTCTTTTTTTGTTTTTTCGTGTTCTTCGCCTTGTTATCAGAACTTCATTCTAGCCTTTCCGTTCAATCGATAATGTTGTTAGTTGGTTGCCTTTCGGCTGTTTGTTGTTTTGGCCATCAAGCGCTTCCCTGGCGGCGTTTTTAGGCGTTGATTTTGACGTGGCTGACATTTTTTATTCGTTTTTTGGTTTGCTTGTGGATTTTGTTTTTTTTTTTTGGGTTTTTTTGGGTTTTTTTGTTTTTTTTTTTTGTTTTTTTTTTGGTTTTTTGTTTTTTTTTTTCTTCTGCCTTATCTTGTTTCTCTTTTTCTATTTCAATTACTCGCTTGTTAGCTGTTTTCTTTCCGCGCGAGTTGAGTGTGTACTTCGTTTGTCAACACTTTCCTTTACTCTGTTTGCTGAAGCTTAGCCTTTCTGTTTGCTTTGGCTTGTCAAAGTAAGCGCCATTTTTATTTGTTTTGTGTTTTTGGCTGCATCAATCAAGTGCTGCTGCACTCCTTTTAATCACGGTGGTTGTCTTGCCTGTACTTTTTTATTTTTTTCCTATCAGATTTTATATAAAATTCAAGTAAAAGAAATTAAATTAAACATAAATTCTTTCGTGAAACTGATTGTAAATATATTTTCCGGTTTCTCAAAGGCATCAACGAAGCGAGCGCTTCGGTGTCGTACCGCAAGGTGTCCATTCGGCCTAACCTAAGCTAACCTTACCTTGATTAGAACTAATCTAAGAAGCTTCTCGCATGGTTCGCTGTATACTTAGGTCCAATCAGTTTTGGAACAATCGCATATTTTTAGTTGCAAAAACTCCATAGGAAAGCGGGCCATATTTTGGAGCGATTATGGAGCGCTCTCTCCCAAAGAAGGAACAGAAAATCGCATATAATGGGAGCTGTTCTCTAGTTAGTTAATCTCTGCCACTTTCTCTCTCTTTTTTTCAAAAATTATGCAACGCTTATTTCACATTTTTTCCCCCTCTTATATTATTCTCACCGACAATCGGCAGCAGCAAAAAGCGTGCAACATATTTTTATGCATGAAGATAAACAGCTGCAACACACGTATAAACATGTATGTTAGTGTAGTTATGTATGTATAGAGATGCAAACCGACATATGTATGTACATACATACATACGTGTGCAGGTAAATAAAAATATGTGTATCCTCACACTTAGCGCCATCAACAAGCACATACGTAGCAGAGGCGGTCGCTTCATACAAGCCGAGAAGCCTGGCTTGCGTACACATTTTCGTTCATTTCATACGAAATTCTTTAAAATCTGGTTATTTTACGTTTTAAATATGTTTATTATTTAAGTTCTCAATAATATAGCCCCTCAATAATATGCCCCTAAAAGCCTGCTAAGAAAATAGCGCACATACACCACCAATCCACCTCACAATGTGTATTTGGTTTGTACAGCCAATCACAGCACAGCGAGCATGCTTCAACGTTTCCACACATTAGCTTTCAAAACAGAACAACATAGCTTGTTTTCTCGCTTTCGCTTAGGAGAAACCAATTGCTTATTTTCAGACTTAAATTGAAAAAAAAACTAGCAAAGCACTTTTTTTATTTTTCACCTCAAATTTGTATGCGAATATGAAGCTGTTTTCGGCATTCAAAAGTTCAGTATTCACAGCCATATGCATATTTGATTTGATTTTCGTTTGTATGTAGGTACATACTTATGCACATAATTTCTTACATCTGCATGTGCATGCAAACATAAATATCAAATACCAGATTATAAAAGGGTTGATTGTGATTTTTTGTGACAATTGGCACAATATCAAGATAATTTTAAAAAGCGGTGGAAATCAAATTGGACCTCAGTTTTTCAAACATTAAAGCACCCATTTTTTAGGCAATAAGCAAATACACTTGCTACTGCTGAAATTTCCGTCGGTATAAGGAAACTAAAAATATCTCTGCGCTTTCGTGTAACATTTCCCTAGCGCACGTTTTTATATTTAAGAATTATGTAAATACGAAATTTTTTATTTTAAAAATGTTCAGGGTAAAATTGCAAAATCAAGAAAAAACAATTTTAATTTAAAAATGTTTATTTTTATTTTAAGCACTATGAGATTTTCAAGGAAAAACTTTCGTTTTTATTCCATTAATTTTAATTTTTAATTTAAACATGTTTTTTTTTTTAAATCCTAAATACAGTTTAATTTAAAAAATTTAATTTTTAATTTAAAAATTTTCATTTATAAAATAAAAATGACTTGGTTTAAAACGTGCATTATAAAAATAAAAATTTTCTTTTTGATTACTTTTCTCTGAGTATACAAACAAAAAAATGTGTATCAGGAAAACAAAAATAAAAAATACATATGAAAAAACAAAAAAAAAGAAATAAACGAGAAAAAGCGATCTTCAAACATACGCGTAATAAACAAACAAACGAGCGTTCGAGCATTGAAAAGCATTTATTCGGGCCACTCGAAAATGTTAAAAAGAAATCGAGAACTCTAAATCAAAGTCAATGACGGAACGCAATCAGACTTTTAAATAATACAGCAAAGGAAATTACATAAATGGCTAATTGTTATGCTTCACACTAGGGCTCGGGGAAATCGACTAATCGATTAACCGATTTATTCGACTATGACTGAAGTCGACTTCAATTATTCGGTTAGCGATTTTCGATTAGTCGAAAGCTGCCGACTAATCGATTAACTGCTCACTTTAGATTATTCGGTTAATCGTTCCATTCCGATTATTCGAATATTGTACTTTCGATTTTATTACATTCATAAATAAATATGAACCCATTTCATCAACATTTTAAGTGATTTCTTGGACATTTTTTGTTGTTGTTGGAGCAAATCAAAGCACTCCCCGCCCTTTTACGGTCGTTACTCCGTGACGCTAGGGTACTTGTTCGTTCTGCACTAGGCTGACTATTGTAAGGGCGACGTTTTTGGCCGCTTTTCTCGACCGCTTAGACTCCTTTGGAAGAAAAGGGAAGAAGATGTTGACGAGAAAGATGAAAATAAAGATGATGATGAATGTGAAGGTGAAGGAGAAAAAAATTAGGAAAAACCCCTTAATAATCCTTTTTTTAGTTGTTTTGGCACATTTTGCTCTTGAAGAAGGAGCCAGCAAAATTCGCCCACCAGTCAATGTCCTTGGCATTCCAATTCTATTTCTTTTATTTTTTAGTTAGAACGCTCACCATTGTAAAAGTCCACGCCTAAATTTTACTCTTATGTTGAGAGGGTTTCGGGGCAAATTTTTTTTTTTTTGATCCCGCGAAATACCGGGGAAAATTTTTTTTCATTGTAACTCTTTACTTGACTCTTCTCTACGTTGATAGGGTTACGGGAAAAATTTTTTTTGATCCCGCGAAATACCGCGGAAAAATTTGTTTCATTGTAACTTCTTTACTAGACTCTTAAGTATGTTGATAGGGTTACGGGACAAATTTTTTTTTATCCCGCGAAATACCGCGGAAATAGTTTTTTCGTTGTAACTTCTTTATTTGGGTCTTCTGTATGTTGATAGGGTTTCGGGACAATTTGTTTTTTTTTTGATCCCGCGGAAATATTTCTTTCATTGGAGCAAGTTACAGCCTTTTCTGTCGCAGATTTTTCAAAAAAACCCCACACGCAGCTTCTTTCATATGTACATATGTATAAACACAATAAGCACATTTATATTTTAAAATTATCTGTAAAAAATTTTCACTGAATATAGTCATATAATGACCTTGCTATCCCACCTACATACTATACTTTCTCTTAATTACCTTTCTCTTTATCCACTATTATCTCTATTATTACTGCCTACTTACTCTTTAATTACTTAACTAATTTCTCTGATACTATAACTTAATTTTAAGCTTCCATCATTTTAGAATTAAGCTTTAGTTTTGTAAGCTTTAATCATTGCCAATTTAGAAATAAGTTTCAGTTTGTAAAAAGACTTGAAGAAATAAAGAAGTAAACCACGACTTCATAATTATATTCGATTTTCTACATAAATCAAGTAGTCGAATGAAAGCAATTATTCGAATAATTGAGGCAAGGCGACTAATCGGATATCATCAACTGACTTTTTAGCAAGTGAAAGGTTATGAATCGATTAATCGGTTAATCTAATAATCGAATAGTCGAATAATTTTAAGAGCCCTACTTCACACATAGGCTTGCCCAGGCAATTTATGCTAGGTCCGCCTCTGGTACGTAAGTATATACAAGTACCACTCGCATACATGTATGTATATAAGTGCATATGCACTTAGCTATGCATGCACACGAACCGCATGAATTTTTCACTGCGGCGCAATGCAACGTTGTGCATTTAATGAATAGCCAGCAGGTGTTACTATGCGACGTCGAGGACGAGAACGAGAAACGAGAATGAGTACAACGTGGCAAAAATTTCAAGCATTCTTTCGCTCGACTCTTTGGTGTTGTGTTGTTGCCGTGTTTAGCGTTGTTTTTGTTGTTGTTATTGCTGCAGTTTTTATTGCGCATGATTCGCAACATTTTCAGCATAAGCGCCATAAACGACAAATGCAAGCAGCCGCACTTTCGCTGAAAACATAAATTATGTGCAAGTGTAACACCTGCTATTTCTGCTTACAGGTAAGATTTTTACGGGTTTTTTCGGGTATTGGTGTGAATATAGATTTATGTACCTATGTACATACGGATATATAGTTTTATAGCCAGTTGTGCCACCTTTTAAATAAGCAAGAAATTAAATTTAATTTAAAATTGTGACAAATTTAAATTTTTTTTTCTTAATTTTTGTTAGTTGCGTTTAAAAAAAAAGCCAAAACAAAAATTTTAATTTTTCACTTTCTGAAAGTACTTTCTTGCGCCGTCTGGCTGTACCCTTAGTTTCGTGAAATCACAAAAAATCATAGTCTAGCTTTAGGCGTCCAGCATTAATACCGCCAAATTTGCAAGCAGTGAAATGTCTAGTGGCGTATTGGAAAGCTAAATGCTTGTAAATTCTCTAAGCATGTTCACTTGCTGAGAAAATTTTAAGAAATTTGCAAAAGTACAAATTCAGAATTCAGCACCACCCTAGCCCAAATAAAATATCGTATAAGATGCATTATAAAACATCTAACTATTACCTCTGTTATTCAAAAATTTCAATTTGTTGTTGTAAATATTTTACCATTGTTTATTTTACCGATTCTACAACACACTCACACGCATACATACAGTGAATATTAAGTGTTAGCGAGCAGAAAAAAATGCTCATAAAAATACTTGAAATTGCCCGTATACCCTGCGGCTGGTGTTTGGTGGCTGTTAGCTGAGTGTGACAGCAAAAAGTTGTGGCATGAAAAATGGTTGTGTTAGTGAAGCGAGTGGCAAGTGTAGCCGTACACATAGCAGACAACGCGGCGACTCGGTTGGGTTGGGAAGACACAAGCAGAGCAGCGGAAGTAAAAGCAAAATGTTTTAATGCAATTTATTATGACAACGACGACGATGGCAATGGCTACACAAACACCAAAACTCACAAAAAGCGCACAAAAAGGCACATACATGCATGCACGGTCATGTATTCACATAGCCACACACGTGCTCATAAAACGTGTGAAGTATTTATGAATGTATGTATGAGCGTAAAGCATACTTTTAGGCAGTCGGTCGCGCGCTCTGTTGCGCACACACAAACGAAGGAATGAACGAACGAACAACCGCACAAACTCACTTTTGCTGCTTAATAAGGATGACAGTCAGTCAAAGCGGCGCGCCAGTGGCATCAGCGTCATCCCGTGGGAGGCAGTTGTTGTGCGCTCTCATACACTCACACTCAGCGTTTGCTGGCGTGTGAATTTTTGCTGTTTTTGCTGCTTTGCTGGTTGTTGTTGTTTCTGTTTATGAATGCACTTGTACATTCATGTATTTGCTTGTTTATGCATATTGCATCATACAATTTGTGCTCTTTCACACGATTTTCTCTTTTCTTTTTTATGTTGTCGTCGCTTCAAGTATTTCATTTATGCGATTTTAGTAATGCTGTTCTGTTATGTTTGCTTGTTGTTGTTGGCATTGTGCTTTTGTATTGCTGCACCACATACCACTCGCCGTAGCGCATTAGAATGCATGAGTTGAGAGTGTTACCGTGCTGATTTACTATTGATGACATTTGCTTGTGCTTGCTGTTGTTGTTGTTGTTGTTGTTGTTATTGTTGCTCTTATTATTATTGCATAAGCTCTCATATGAATAGCAAGAACATGTGTTTTGTTTGTTTGTTGCGTGTATTAAAAATCGCGTTTTTAAGAAATCTATGCAGAATTTTTTGCTGCAACTAAATATGCTTACATACATATATACATAGATATATACATAGATATATACATACATATGTACATACATAACTTACTCGTTTGGATATATGCTATGCGATCAAAATTCTGTCGCGCATTTTATGATGAGCGTCAAAGCAATGTCGATTTTACATTAAATAATAATGCACTTTTTTGAAATTATTTATCAAAAATTAAATTTTTGGCAAATGAGCGACAAATAGAGATATTCCTCAAATAATTTAAACAACTTAGCTGCTTTAAATCCATTTACGTTCCGTCCTGATTCTTTTCCCTCAGTTAAAAACACACTCAATGTTATATGATTGGGAATTTAGAATCATTTTGGAAAGTGATTTCAATATCTACAATAAGGTGAACAGTTTCAAAAAAAATCATTGGTGAACAGACCTGTTATTAAGGTAATGATTAAAAATATTAGTGACTATTAATTGAAGCTTACTTTGTTTTGGTAACTCTTTAATGATTAAATACGATTACTTTCAACTTTTTAATGATTAAGTGAATTTAATTAAAAACTTATATTAATTAATTAATTTATAAATTTTAAATGCATGATAATTTCGATTATTTACGGTTTTTTTTTTCACGGCATGATTAATTTATTAATCGATTAATTATATTTACTAGCCGGACCCGTGCGCATCTTGCGCAAAAAATAACAAAACATACGTGGCGCCAGTCGGTATGGTTTGTGCTGTCACGCCCATTTTAAAAAACTTATTATTTATTTGGTTTGGTGGACCTTATGGAACTTTCAATGAATTACCTAGATATATGTTTGACAAAGATATCGCATAAAATGTTTTTATAATTCCTATATAGGTACGTGCAATATATTTTTATATATTTTATGTATATTTTTATGTGCGTATATGTGGTTCTTGACGACTTGGGTAATTTTTTTCCACACGTTTGCCTTGGCTTAATCGATTTATCTGCTACAGTTCCTGAGTTTTGAATTATAAATCTTTGAAAATTTGCTCCTATTGGCCCATTTTTCAAAATTTCAGCACGTTTCCTCATAACGGCATAACGTCATTTCATCACTCGGGCTTTATTAGTAACTGAATTATCAAGTTTTACGTGTTTTTCGAAATACATACATATACCTTATTTTCAACCCCAACTTTCTCTGTTCCCATTAGAATCTGTGTACCAAATTTCATTAAAATATTTCTATTTTTGCGCAAGTTAGAGTGTATACGGCCGGACGGACGGACATGGTTCAATCATTTTTTTCATCCTGATCATTTTGATATACTCGTATATATTAAGGTGGAGTGAAAATTTTTTTTTGGAAATTCAATTTGTTCCAAAGCCAGAACGGCACCTTTATAGCCCAGTAATAAGCCTTTAAAATTTTATTGACCTACTCGCATGTTTAGAGGTGCCCCCAGCCCCACAAAGTTGAAAAAATAGCACGATCTGGTACAAATGTGAAATTTCTACAATTATGAAACAAAAAAAACCAAGTATTAGGATTGATAAACAGGCTAAGTTGAGTATAAAAGTGAATTTTTTTTTGGAAACAACAACAACCAAATTTATTAAAGGTCAAAGTTTATATTATGCATTTTTTAAATTGCAATTACTTAAAAGCTACTGAATCGATTTCAAATATTTTTATACCATTCGATAGGTATTTTGATTCCCTTTAATTTGATATACATTTTATGTGGGTTCCATAACACTCCCCGCTGCGGGGGTAAACCCCCTTTTACCCCCCTTACTTTTCAAATAAAGTACCACGCCCAATAAAACACCGTTTCGCATGCATAGCTAATTAATACCTTTAAAACGATGCCTTACTTATTAATTTTGGTTAATTATGTGAGCAGAAAAAGGGATATTTATAAAACACCAATTAGAAATAATATATATATGATTCCTGCCTGCAAAATGTTACTCATACGCCATGGCCCACAGTTATTTCGTACAGACAAAATAACACTGGTCGACAAGTTTTTGTTACAGAAATAAAATTCTACTTTTCTAAAGGATTTCGGTGCGCTGAATCCGAATCTGAAGTCAGATTTTCGCTAATACGTACAGTTTTTGAGATATTCATGTGTAAAGAGGCCAAAAACGCGATTTTTGGCTATATTCACTCCTCAATATCTTTTAAATTTCTTACTTATTTTAAAAATTGATTAAAGCTATTGAAAACGCGGATATTTCTCTTGAAGAAACCGTTTTAATATTTCATATATCTTTCTTGTAACTTGCAATATTGCATATTAAGCTTCATTAGTTTTGCATTATTTTCTCCATACAAAAATAATTAAAAATTTTGAAGCACGCTTTTAGGCAGTTTATTATATTATGGACGTATGTAAGTGGCTTCGTAAAAAAATTGTTCTGCTGAGCAACTACAAAATTTGATTGCGCCTATAAGATGCTACAAATGCTGCCGTTGTTTTCGACGACAAATACCTTATTGTGCAAAAACATATATTACTACATACCTAAATTAGTTATCCGAAAAAATAAAACGTTGTCTTCAAGAGGAATGGCCGAGCTTTCAATAGCTTTAATCAATTTTTAAAATAAGTAAGTAATTTAAAAGATATTGAGGAATGAATATAGCCAAAAATCGCGTTTTTGGCCTCTTTAAACATGAATATCTCAAAAACTGTACGTATTAGCGAAAATCTGAGTGCAGATTCGGATTCAGCGCACCGAAATCCTTTAGAAAAGTAGAATTTTATTACTGTAACAAAAATTTTTTGAAATTTTGTCGACCTGTGTAATTAAAAATAATCACAGCAAAAGAAACAACAGTAGAATTTAAAAAAAACAATCGATTAAAAATAGTCAAACAATTCAAAATATGTAGTTTCATAATTAAAAATAATCAAAAAAGTTTTAAATAAACATACAGTCAAAAAAAAATTTTTGATTATATGATTATAATTGATAATTTTTTTAATGGCTATTACTCACGATAATTTTATGAAATTTTTTAATTTAATTTATTATTAATTCCACGGTAAAACAATTAAAATAATCATTTGAATATATGATTATAAATCACTAGTTTTTTAGTGGCTATTATCAGTGATTATTTTTTATAATTTGATAATTTAAATGATTGATTATATGATTATAATTTATTATTCTGCAATGGCTATTAATCATGATTATTTTTAATATTTTTTCAATTTAATTGATTATTGATTGTCAGGTAACTGTAAGACAATTAAAATAATTATTTGATTATAAGATTATTTTTGATTATTTCTTGTAATTACAAGCTTTTATTTTTTGTTAATTTAATTGATTATTAATTGCACGGTAAAACAACTGAAATAATCATTCATGATTATTTTCTTATAAATTTTAATTTAAATGATTGATTTTATGATTAGTATTGATTAATTTCAATGGCTATTAATGATTATTTTTTGTAATTTAGGCAATTTAATTGATTTTAAATTGTCGGGTAATTTTAGGACAATGAGGATAATTATTAGAATTTAGAAATTCGAGAAAAATTAAACATTATTAATTTTAATGGAAATTATACCTTTCTATGGTATATACATATGTATCTATGTGTACTATATGTATGTATGTATAGTATATACATATAAGTAGTAAATGTATTACTGACACACACAAACTTCTTCCCAAGCAACGTACACACAACAAAAGGTTCAATATAACCAACAAAAAAAAGTTTCATTCGCTTTTTTCTTCTATTTCTGCAGCATGTTTTTTCCTGTTTACTAGAACCTTTGTCTGTAACTATTTACCGTTGTTTGCTGCCAAACTTTGCTTGCTTCTCGCTTTTTGGCAGACGTTTAACAAAGCAAACAATGTCAGTTCGGTGACGCCCATTGAACTTATGCAAATTGCGACACGACAATAAAACTTCAGCGCCATTAGAATAAGCGGCTAAAGATACCGAATAGAATAAAATAGAAAAGAAAAGAAACACTAAGCATATGCTTACATAACATTAAGGTTATAACACAAGAGGCTGTAAGGATTTACTTTGAAGATATACAACGACACATGCTTAGAAGTACTTACTACAAGTTAACGTCTGGTCTTACACTTGAACGGGCGTCGACCACAACAACACCGGAATATTTACATACAAAACAGCGGGGGAGCGTTTTTTCTTGGATGTGGTTATTTTCACTATTTCGAAAGACGAGTTGGCGTTTTATAAGTTAAGCTTAAAGCTTTAAGGGAATCCTTTTTAAGTTGGATAAACATATAAGTGAATAGATGACAGTAGAGGATTTGGGGACAAAGAACAGCAAATCCTTTAAACGCCGGACTATGAAAAAGAGGGAGAAAAGGGAAATTTGATGAAGTAAGTAAAGCGAGAATACTTAGCTGGCACCTTGCATTCCTTTCGGTCGCGTTCATATGGCTTGCCTTGCGTAGAATAATGAATTAAACTTTGGTACACACACTGTGACCAAACCGAATCCATTTGATAGCACTAGAGACCTCAGATGCTTAGAGGAAAGGCTGTCGCACTCAACAAGTTAGAAATGTTCCTTTTTTATTAAAGCCGTAGGATAGTCTAATTTTAACCGAGTTTTATAAAATGAGTCAGTCGTTTCTGTTTTCCAGCTGCCTGGCGCCAATTTGAAATACCAAGGGGCGACGAGTCACTCTTCACTGATCTTTCCAATGCCGTGGTGGTCTCCCTTTTCCACTGCTTCCATTAGCGTATTTCGATAGAAATACTTTCTGGGCCAGAGCGCATTAATCCACTCTCAAGCCATGACATGGACAACGCAGCCACTGCTCGATTTTTATTCGTTGAACTCGATGTCATTGCCTGGGCAAAGCTCTTATAGCTCATCATTAAATCTCCTTCGATATTCGCCGTAGATAACGCGTAAAGGTTCATTAATCTTGCGCTTGAATACTCCAAGTGCCATCTCATTTGACCTTAACACCTGTCAGGCTTCATCGCCGTAGGTACGTGAGGACTGGAACGATGAGCGTTTTGTAGAAAGCAACTTTACTTTCCCGCCGCTGTGGTGCAGCGGGTAGAGTGCTCGCCTGCTATGCCAGAGGTCTCTGGTTCAAACCCCAGTCCAAGCAAACACCAAAAACATTTTTCTAATTAGTAAAAATCCAATTATTGGGTTTTTAAGAGCAGCGGTCACCTCTCGGCAGTGGGCGGCATACCCTCCGAGAGTATTTCTGCCATGAAAAAGCTTCTCACAAGAAATGCATTCGCCGTTCGGAGCCGGCATAAAACTGTAGGTCCACCCAATTAGTGGGAAAAACAAAAAGAAGCACACCTCGAATTGGGAGGGAAGCTTGGCAATAAAACTCGTCAGAGTTATAATAGCGCCATTGTATTATATTATTAACTTTACTTTTCAATTGCCTACTTAGTTCAAAACAGATGTGGTTAAATGTTGATGGCTCTACGAAATACTCTACCATCTCTGTTTTGTTCCATAACCGTAGAAAAATTCAGCCAAATGTTTTCGTACTAACACTTCTGTAGGAACCCTAAGTAGGTTTCTTTTTTTAAGCTCTTGAAGGTTATACAGTTTTTACTCCCGCTTTCGTGTTCCTTTCCCTCACAGGGTCGTCCATTTGATTGTCTGTTGACTTTAAAAAATTTGCATGTTGAACAGATGTCTTCTACAGCTCCACAGTACCTACACAACCTTCACAGCCCTTTCTTATTCTTCGTCTGCACTTTCAGTATTCTGCCTTATCAAATCAGTCTTCTCCATTTTCTTTCCTCCATTTGCAAAACTTTAATCATATGCGTGCCAAAACAAAAAGTTCGTCTCCAGCCTAGCGGCGGTCGACTTAAACAATTCACCAGCATCGCCCTCCTGCCAAGAACACATAAACTAACCACAAAAATTTAAATACGGCACATTAAGGCACACATATTTACATACATACATAAACATGTTCGTATAACAGTTTCCAGCCTAAAACGTAAATATTTGTCTGGCCCGCCCCGTTGCTGCGTGTTTTGTTTTTTTTTTTTGTTTTTTGTGCTTCATTACGTGTCCTGCGTGTTTTTCTTTGGTTATTTTCCTCTTTTGGCTTTTTGTTGGCTTTTTCATTTTTTTTGTTGTTGCTTCTTTGCTTCATTTGTTTTTGCTTTTTTGCTGCTTAATGTTTTTGCTTTTGTTGTTCTTGTTGTTTTTCTTTTTTTTTTGCTGTTCATGTTCGCCTTCGCGTAATTTCTGCCAAAGTTAATGCTGCCAAATGATTTTGTTAAACATGAATTGTTATTAAGTGTGGAAATGTTTTGTAATAAACATACAAACATACGTGTACTGCATGCATGTTTGTACATGTTTTCTGTTTTGTATGTGCACGATTTTTTTCCGCCAAAAATCCTCAACCAACGCCATAAACCGCCAAGCTTTTTGCTTGTGCTGCTCCGCTTTGTTTTTTTGCGAGGGTTCTTGCTTTGATCCCGCCGCGTCGAAAGATTTTTATATGTTTTTGCTTGGTTTCTTTGTGTGTTTTGTTTTATTCCGCCTTTTATTTCATGTTCACTCGCTACTGCGGTTTACTTGGGATTTATTTGTAACTTTTTTTTTGTTTCTTGTGAAATTTTTTGTTACTTCTAATACCATGTCTCCACATAACGTGTTTCGCTCTTTTTTTCTGCATTTCTCTCTCAATCTTGTTTCGACACGGAAACCAGTGCCGAAACTCGCCAATTTCCATACAAAATTTCTGAGAGCGAGTGAAGATTGAAACACTGTTTCATTCTGAATCATCTTGCCAACCTCGATGATATCGATGTCTTCTCTAATTTTGTATCGAAAATCTATCGAAATCTCACCCAGACCAAAACAAAAACGCAAAAATAAGCAAACATACAAACATTTAAGAAGAGCGAGAAAGAGAAATGTTAAACTGAATCACGATCAGCCACGTGGAGACGGGTTATTGAGCGAGATGTTTTGCTACATGTTTCTCTGGTGAATCAAGTTATGTGGAGACGGGCTTTAAGCTCGTTGCGTCTTTTTCTGCACGATTCGTCTCAAGTAAAGCGAGTAAGTGAGTGCTCAAGTGTTATGTCTTGTACGTGCTTATTGCGTGGGTTTTATTTATAAAATTGTTGCAAAATTACGATTTCAAAAAGTTCCTTTTTCTCTTATCTTAATGTTATTTAGATACATATGTATATCGGGCGTGTGATTGCTTTGAGAAGCAAATTTATATGGCGGCAATTTTATAGTCTAAAATTGATGGTTTTATGTGAAAATAAAAGGCATATACATTAGGGTGGGGCGATTTACTAACCTATATCCCGCTATTGAAATTTGGATTCCTCTCATTTTTCTGAGTAGAAAACTCCTCCACGACATTTGTTCTAAAATTAATTTTGATGTTCCGGAATTTGGTTTTTATGAACCAAGACGAATTTTTGAAAATAAAAATTGGGCAAAAATCGCCAAAAAAATATCCAAGCCAATATGCACATCGAGTTGAAGCAGAATTTTGTGCTGAATCCAGATATGAAATCCGAATTAAAATCGGATGATCCGTTTTCGAGATATAGCCTGATTTCCGGTTAGGGAGGCCGAATGCCCAAAATCGCATATTTTCGCTATTATCTCTTGTAGTGTACAATACATCTTAATTTTTGTTGCAAACTTTTTAAAGATAAGTCAATGCAATAAATGAACAGTATTTTAAAATATTAATTTATCTTCCGATATGGGAAAACTAGAATGCACTCTTTTTTCCTTGGCAAAAAATCGCGGTATGGGTTCTCTATGTTATAGTCATTTGATACCGGTGATTTTCGCCGATCGCGCTTTGTGTACAATAAATTCATCAAATCCAAAATTTCAGAATTTTAGCTGCAAAAATTTAAGAGTTATTCCCTAAAACGTAGACTTATGCTTCTGAAATTTGTTTTTTGCTTCCAATAGTACGCTGTGGCGTATGAGTAACCTTGATTTTTTGTTAGACTTGAGGAAAGTAAAAAAACAAGTCCCAAACAGCATACGTCTACGTTTTGGGTTATAACTCTTCAATTTTTCAATCAAAATTTAGATTTGAAGAATTTATTGTACACAAAGCGCGATCGGCGAAAATCATCGGTATCAAATGACTATAACATAGAGAACCCATACCGCGATTTTGGGTCAAGGAAAAAAGAGTGCATTCTAGTTTTCCCATACCGCAAGATAAATTAATATTTTAAAATACTGTTCATATATTGAATTGACTAATCTTAAAGAAGTTTGCAAAAAAATTTAAGATGTATTGTACACAACAAGAGATAATAGCGAAAATATGCGATTTTGGGCATTCAGCCTCCATAACCGGAAATCAGGCTATATCTCAAAAACGGATCATCCGATTTTAATTCGGATTTCATATCTGGATTCAGCACAAAATTCTGCTTCAATTCGATGTGCATATTGGCCTAGATATTTTTTTGTCGATTTTTGGCCAATTTTTATTTTCAAAAATTCGTCTTGGTTCATAAAAACCAAATTCCGGAACATCAAAATTAATTTTAGACAAATATCGTGGAGGAGTTTTCTACTCAGAAAAATGAGAGGAATCCAAATTTCGATAGCGCGGTATCGATTAATTTCCCTCCATACAAATCGCCCCACCCTAATATACATGTGTTGATTTAAGAGAACTTGCTTAAAATAAGTTAAAATACATACATTTGGTATACCCAAGTCGAATCGGCATATGAAGGAGCTGAAGCGGATAGAGAAGCTGGAACAAAGTTGTGCTCTTCTTGCTTTGTTCTTTGATGCTGTTTTTGATCATCTCTCCCCACTGGCGAATCCCAAGTTCTTCATTTGTCGCTTCCTTGAAATTTCGGGCAAGTTATCGTAAACAAGGTGTATCGGGCAGAATGATCGGCTGCAGTACCGAAGGGTGCTGCACCTAATTACACTTATTAATGTTTCTACTTAATTATGAGGTGGGTTATGTCGAAGGCCGAGGTAGCGCTCAGGTCCAAGGTCAAGTAGAGGTCCCACAAACCCCCACTGAATAAGAACACAGTATTTATTCTCAGAGGAAGTTGAGCTGTAACAGCGAGGGGGTCTCGGAGGACTTACCGATTACAGAGCAGTCAGGTCGGGGACGTTTGACGAAGCAGTGCTCGGCGACTCTTGGTAGTGAAGTGTTTTACCTTTCGGTGTCATTAATGATGGGGTAACTGCTACGGGTGCAGAATACGTTGACTGCAGAAAAGAAGACTACGAAGACTCCGATTAGTTTGCTGGCTCTTCTGCTGGACGCTAGAGGGTGCGGTGCTATCCCAGCTTTAGCCTGTAGGTCAGTTGGAGGACTGTGGTGAGGTGTACCCAAGTGGCACAACTATTTCCCCTTAGTCATCTGAACCAATTCACAGCCAGAGCCAATTGATGGAGGGTCGGAGTGTCATACAGGATGCGTGGCCACCATCACTTATCCGAGGTGACGGTGAAAATTATGCCTAAAGGGGGGAATTGGTGGAGAAGCTCGGCTTTGAACTCGTTAGAGCTAGTATATTTTATCAAAAAGTAGCCTCAATTCAATATTATATACTTTGCGAACGATATGGAGGCCAGAAAATAGGTGTCATTGGCTCAGGTCAAATATGAGGTTATGAGAGTCGACCTCAAGAAAATGTATCTAATTTCCGGCTGGCCTAAGCGGACTCCTCCTATGGATAATTGCCATACAAAACTTAAAGAAACTCAAAAAAATTGATTAACATAACAAATTTTGAAGCTAATGTTCCTAAATCTAAGATAAATCGTAATTCATAAATCACAAACTTCATGCTCTTTTGTACAAAAATAATCACGAGTTGCGTGTCATAAAATTGAAAAAAAAAGAACTTACCATTTTCACTTTAGCTCTTTTTTGCGCAATTTCCTCAATTATTACTTTTTATACTCAGCTGCATGTTTTTGTTATTATTCTTGTTGTTGCTGCACTTGTTGATTGCCGGAAAGGCGAACGCTAAGATTCCTGTATTAAATGAGCTTAGCGAAATCGACAAGCAAAGCAGAGCAAAGCAAAGAAGAAGAAGGGCAAACACGTAACTACATATCCTTTTGAGTAATTCACAAAAACCGACGCGTCGCTGCCATTTTATTTAATTTTTTTTATGTACAGAAAAGCACATTTATAGGTACTCGCGCATATATAAACATTTCTAAACGTGCATGATTCATGGCGCCTTTTCCGTTTCGCTTTAATGTTAAGCTAAAGCAAAGTTATGTACTCAAACTAAATGGCTTGTGAAGCGCACAACACGCTTTGAGCGAGTCAAACACGCAATACAAGAGCATTTGAATTTCTTTTTTGATAAATGCATTATTTTCTCTGTGTAAAAAAGTGCAGACATTGTTTTTGTATTTGCATATATGCAAACACTTCCTTCTTACTTTACTTCTTTTTCTGTTAATTCCAAATATACTAATCTTAATTTAATGTTGTAAATATGACAACAAAAAAGGTCCCAAAACATCAAAAGCTTACAGAAAATCTCAAATAAATCAAACGCCTACAACAAAAACAATAATAACAACAACAACAACCACATAAGGCAAAAAAAATAAAATAATTAAAAAAGTAACGCACACTTGAGCAAAGTGAACAATTACGTCGCTTGGCTTGATTCTCTAAGGCACAAGAAAAAAGCGCACAGGGCAGAGGAGCGTGTGGTGCGGGTGTTGTAAGCGGCAATACTTTGGGCGTTGAAGCAGGAAAACTCGAAAGTAATTAAAACGACAATTGAGCGCGCCTTTTTCATACAGTTTTTGCCACTTTTTTGTTATTTCCTTTTCGTTTTCGTTTTCGTTTTTATTTTTTGTTGCAGAAGACATGCATAAAGGGGAAGGGGTTCAAGTGGCAAATGAGTGCATGCACATACATATACAGATATGTTGTTGTGATTGTTGTTCTTTTACTCAATTTCCGAAGCCTTGAAACGTCTGAACCACGCATCTTTATGTTTTGAAGCTTCCTTGATCGCCACCTGGGGATCTAGAAGATCATTTTAATATCATTCTTATGCTTTTTTAAACACACCTTTGGTGCAGACCTGTTATTTAATGATTACTGATTATTATGTTTTGTTTTTGTTACTCTTTAATGACTATTAATTAATTAAAAAAGCACATTAATTAAACGATTAATTAATTTTAATTGCATGATTATTTTGTTTATTTTCAATTATTTTTCGATTTTTTTAATCGAACAAATAATACAATTGTTTGGTTATTTTCATTATTTCTGTTTTTTCTTAATTTTTAATCGGTTAATTAATTTTAATTGTATTATTATTTGGATTATTCTCAATTATTTTTCGATTTCGCATGATTAATATAATTTTTTTTTTTTTTCTGATTTTTTAATTGCATGATTAATTAGTTAATCGATAAATTTATTTTAATTGCATAATTATTTTGTTTATTTTTAATTATTTTTCGATTTTTTTAATCGAACAAATAATACAATTATTTGGTTATTTGCAGTATTTTTTTTTTTTTTAATTTTTAATCGATTAATTAATGTTAATTGTATTATTATTTGGATTATTGTCAATTATTTTTCGCTTTCGCATGATTAATACAATTCTTTTTTATTTTAATTTTTTTCTGATTTTTTTAATTGCATGATTAATTAGTTAATCGATAAATAAATTTTAATTTAATTATTACTTGTTCATTTTCGATTTGTTTAATCTACTGATTAATACTATTATTTGTTTATTTTAAATTTTTTCTGATTAATTGCATGACTAATCAATTAATCGATTGAATATTTTTGTTCTTGCCTGCAAATGTTACTCATTCCCATAGCGTAAACAACCGTACGGAAAAAATTATTATTAATAATCATAGAAATAATAAGAAATAATTGTATAATTGAAAATAAGCAACCAATTAGAAACAATTAAACAAATAAAAATAATCAAGCAATTAAAAACAATTAAATAATTAAAATAAAATTTTTCGAGTTTGTGATAATTCCAGATTATTTTCTTAATGACTAATGATCGTTATTATTTTATATTATTTTTTTTTTAATAATTTATAACTAGTTTCCAACCTAATGTAAGACAATTAAAATAATCATTAAAAGTAACACGTCTGCATTGGTGTCACATGCGGCACCGCCGAAGGTTCTTAATTGGATTCTAATCGGAATAAAATGCGACTTACTGCAAAAGCTTGAATTTGTGTGCACCTAAATCAGGCACCGGCACCTAAAACCACTGCATTTGTAGGCATTATAGCGAATATTGTAGCTTTATTCTGATACAAAAGGCAGATGAAAGTATTGCTCAGCCGCTCAGTATATTTTGGTGATTTAGATTGTTTGGAAGTCACGCACATTTACCTTTGTGCAAAACTAGTCAGACTAACTTTTTCTGAGAAGGCAATGCCACCCACTTACCATAAAATCATAAACTACAGCCTCATCACGCACAGCCTGGTCCGGTTTGCTCATTTGCATTAAAGCAGGATTTTGTTAAGAGGCACTAGAAATTTATGCTTCCGTATTTGCAAAACTTGACCTGCGTTTAAACTAGTTATTTATTTCCTTTCGCAATTAAGCCTTCTCCACCCACACACCTGCATCCATACCTGGGTAATACTGAGTTGTAATTGGACTATTACGTACTTAAATACTTTATATTTTGATCTTGAAGTAATGAGTCCGTACTAAGTACTTTCAGAATATTCAAGTACTAGTACAAGTACAAGTACAAGTACAAAGAATTGAAAAAGAATTGAAGTTTTAGCAAATACTTCAAAGTAATTGAAAAGAATTGAATGTACTTGAAAAGAATTGAAAAATCGGTTCAAGTACATTTTTCAATTCTTTTCAAGTACTTTCAATTCTTTTCAATTACTTTGAAGTATTTGCTAACACTTCAATTCTTTTTCAATTCCTTGTACTTGTACTTGTACTTGTACTAGTTCTTGAAAATTTGGGAATGCAAGTACCAGTACTAGTACGATTCTTTTAAAATGTACTTGTCACAAGTCGTACTGGTACTTGATTTTACCCAGGTCTGCCTGCATCCTTATATAAAATACTATATAAAATACTATCAAACCGAAGATCATTAAAAAATATGCACACAAAAACCAAAAAACAAAATAGAATCAACACTCAAAGCGCACTAAATCACTGCCAATTTAAATAGAGGAAAATAAACTGCTCATTTGCTAGAGAATGCTCACACAAACACTAATACACACACATATCCAAATACAGATAGAGATATACAGCAGCGGCGGCAACACCTGTAGCCACCAACACCTTCCCACCATCACCAGCAACCATCAATAGACACCCAGTCACCCACCAACAAGGTTAGTCTGCACTAATATATTACTCATACGCACCGGTGCACCAAATACGACTTTAATTACTCTACAGCGGTGTGTTACTGGTACAAAAACAACAACAGCAACAAAAGCAACAACAGCAACTACTACGTGCTATTTGTATTATGTTCTTGCGCTTGTGCTCTTATAACAGAGCGGCACTTAACTTTATTACACGAAAGCCAACTTAGGCACTCGTTTTGTTGGAGGCAAATAAAAAAAGAAATGCAAAAATTAAATGTAAAAAGAATTTTTTCAAAAATTAAAAATAAAAAAAACAAATTAAGATTCATTATTCTAACAAAAAGTTGTATAAAGAAACAAGTGGCAAAAAACGAACCAGCATGAAAAATGAATGAGTGAGTGAGTGCTAAGTACACTTGTGTCGCATTGTGGCGCATTCATTTATTCCTGGCCGCACCTACACATATAAATACATACAAACATATATACATTTAAATGCAAATATAAATACATAGTAGACGACCACACACCTTTCTCTTCCCCAAACACCTCCATATCTCCTTTATCCTTGTCACACCCCCTCTCCCTGCCTCTCTCTGCCTCCCTCTTCCCACTCTCTACCTCCCTATTCCCACTGTCTACCTCAGCCACTGCAGCACCACTGCTTTGCCTGTGGCATGACATTTGCTTTGCTTCACTTTACTTTATCGTTGCATGCCACTTTACTGCCACTAATGCCGCTATTCGCCTCCTCTGCTGCTTCGCTCCGCTGTGCTTTAATGCAAGTACTACGAGTAGTATTCATCTTAATTTCTTTCATATTAAAATGGCAAAATTTTTTACAAGCGCAAATAATAGGTAAGGTTAATGGTGGCGTTGTTGCTGGTGTTGGAACGTAAACTTTTATAACACAGTGTTGTTGCAGTGCAGTTTCATAGAATTTCTACAAAATCTTCGAGTGTGCGTGTTTGTCTGTTTATAGGAAAAGCAAGAGTGTTAGCAGAATGAAAGAAAGCGCTTGAGTGCTTGTGGAAAAGCGCACTGTATACCCAGTTGTATAAGATTCAGTTTTAAGTTGTTACACTGTGCAACAAATTGAGAGTTTTTTACCTGATGGCGGAATAGAAGCAAAACTAAATGAAAGACCTAGGACCACATAGTAAAAACCTGAAATAGTTTGCAGCATTTGTTTTAATTTCTTTGTAAGGACCACTTGACCATTTGCAATTTTTTTAGTGTTTTTTGTATGCATGCAAAACACGGTTAAAATATATATCACAGAGAAATGTGTTCTTTGGGCATATAAATTAAAATTAAATAAGGATTATATATGTAAAACATTTTAACCCTCTAGTGCACTCACAAAAGGGTCTTTTTGACACCTTCTCCGAGTAGTACAAAGAAATGGAATTTTAAAGGTCGCTAGAGGGTTAAAATATACATCGCAGAGTAATATGTTCTTTGGTTACATATAGTAAAATTAAACGAGCATTAAATTTGTAGAACATTTTAACCCTCTAGCGCACCCAAAAAGATGTCCATTTTACGCATTTTCCGAACAGTACGAAAAATATGGCATTTTGATTGACGCTAGAGGGTTAAAGTGTTCTAAGAAATTATTTGCTATAAAATTTCTCAAGGATTTTCTCCGAAAAAAAAAAACTTTGTACAATCAAACGCAAAAAGAAGTACTGGAGGATAAATAATTTTTTTTGTTCAACCCTATTGGGTCATGACTATACCACTGTGCATGAAATAATAAAAGACCACTACATATAGAACAAATTCTCGAAATTTTTGGACTCATTTGTTCATTTTTTTTTTTTTTTTTTTCATTACCACTTTAAATTTTCGAAATTTCGTCTGAGTGATTTTCAAATAAATCAAAAAAGGTTAAAATACATATCGTATGGAAATACGTTGTTAGGAAACGAATTGTACAGGCTTTAATCTCAAAGAACACCTTAACCCTCTGAGACAAACACGAAGTGTTGATTTTGACCGCTATTGCGATCATCAGGAAAAATGGCATTTTGAAGGTCGCTAGAGGGTTCAAATGTTCCAGAAACTGATGCGCAATAAAATTTCACTTCACTAAAAGCCCGTCTCCACAATACTTGATTCGCCAGCGAAACATCTAGGGAAACATCTCGCTAAATAACCCGTCTCCACGTCGCTGATCGTTATTCAGTTTAACATTTATCTTTCTTGTTCTTCTTAAATGTTTGTATGTTTGCTTATTTTTGTTTTGGTGTGTGTGAGATTTCGATAGATTTTCGATACAAGATTAGAGAAGACATCGATATCATCGCCTTTGGCAAGAGGATTGGGAACGAAACAGGGACCGTAATCATTATGAGTTTTATAATAAAAATCGCCATTTAATCATTATATGTTGAGTTTTTTTACATTTCATCAAAAATAATCATTATTTTTTGAGTTTTATTTTTTTGATCAAAAATAAAACTTATTCCTTGAGTGATATATTTATCGCTCAGAAATAATCATTATTTTTTGAGTTTTATTTTTTTGATCAGAAATAACACTTAATCCTTGAGTGATATATTTATCGTTCAAAAATAATCATTATTGTGTGAGTTTTATTTTTTTCGATCAAAAATATCACTCATTCACGAATTTATGTCGATGGGAATTTTTTAGTAATTATGTTCTAGAGCACTTCAGAGAAAATTTGAGTTTTTCGACCTAAGCAAAAAAATAAAACTCAAAGAATAATTTTTATTTCTGAGCGATAAATATATCACTCAAGGGATAAGTGTTATTTTCGATCAAAAAAATAAAACTCAAAAAATAATGATTATTTTTGATTTTTATGGATATCGCTTAAAATTTTTCGATCATAGTGGATTCGGATAGTGCTCTTCCAGACATGCACACACACGAACTCAATACTCTTCTACGATGTTTGCAGGTATTTGATTTTTTTCACTGAAAATATAACGAATAATGATTATTATGGGTCCCTGGAACGAAACAAGTGTTTCAATCTTCACTCGCTCTCAGAAATTTGTATGGAAAGTAGAGAGTTTCGGCACTCGTTTCGAGGTCGAAACAATATTGAGAGAGCGAGTGCAGAAAAAAAGAGCGAAACACGTTATGTGGAGACATGGTATAAGGGTCTTCTCAAACAAAATCCTTGTACAAGCAACCTAAAAGCAAGGTGTTGTACGTTAACACTGTTAACTGTTCAGCCCTTCTACTTATTCAACGAAACTTTAAATTCTCAATCCCCTTCGCAAAACGAAGATCGACGCAGCTTTTTAGCATCAGCTCTTCTTCCATAAACTTGTTCATAAAAAGGGACACAATTGAGTATAAAAAGTATCTATGCAGCCCTGTCCTCGCCGGTGCCTAACTTGGCTCTTTCTTCTTCTTCTTCCTTTTCCACATACTCATGCTCGCGTGACTTCATCAAAGTAAAGCACAGAAAATGCACAAAAAGTGTGATTTCGCTGTTGGCAAGTTAAGTTCTAAGCTAT
This sequence comes from Urophora cardui, assembly GCA_960531455.1. Classification (NCBI taxonomy): domain Eukaryota; kingdom Metazoa; phylum Arthropoda; class Insecta; order Diptera; family Tephritidae; genus Urophora; species Urophora cardui. The sequence continues at coordinate 156,889,762 of OY482672.1, read as the reverse complement.
GTGCTAGTGCCTTTTATAACGATTTTCCAATTTTCCGCAACAAACCCGTAGCCAACAGCATTTTCCTGAATTTGGTTTCCTTTTTTAATTTTTTTAATTTTTTCTAGTTTTTTCTTTCTTCCTTTTTACTTTCTGCCACACGCCCCTAAATATCGTCGTCAGTCGTATGTCGTGTGTGTGTTTGCAAGGCTTACAAATTATCGCAACTTTTCAACGTAACATTCATACTACGTACGTGAGTGAGTGCATGTGCGCTTACATACGTGCCATAAAAGCGTGTGGTGACGACTACCGACTACCGTCTACATGCATCACCAGCTACATCCTTCATGCCTCATGCCTCATGTCGATAACGCGCAGCTCCTTTGTTTGGACTACATATTATCGGCATTGCATTGCCGCCGCCTTCAGGTGGGCGTTTCGCATTCACATTTTCAAGTTTTTACTTTAGCAAATGCCTGACCTGGCGTAAGGCTATTATTTAGCTCAAACAGCATTTATGACTACATTTGGTAGGTAAATACATGCAGGGCCTATGAGTCTAGAAGTATTTACGTGATATGTTGCTGAAATGGTATACATTTGTATAGATACACTGAGAGAAAAGAGGTCTAAAGTATTCTACGAAATATATACATATAGTTTCCTAACAACATATTTCTATACGATATGTATTTTAACTCATTTTTCCTCTATTTAAAAATCACTCAGAAAAAATTTCGCCTATTTAAAATGGCACTAAGAAAAAATTGGGACTGAGAAAGGAAAATGATTTGAGGCTTTTACTATATGGATAGTAGTCTTTCGTTCTGCGTGGGAATTATTTCGCCCCCAGACAACAAGCGTCAATTTGTGTCACAGCGTTGTAAGACTTTCAGAACTAACCATAATGGCTTTGCGTTATCACAATAGTCCTTCCTTTTTCACAGCAGTTATTTCTTTCAGTGCACAAACATGCAAATACATGCATAATTTACAAAAATATACAACTCTTTTGCATTTTTGCAACACTTGAAAAACATGCCACACTTGGCGTTGAATGAAGTCAGAGTTATTTTATTTTTTTTTTTTAAATGCAGAGTTGAAAGTTGAGAGTTTAAATACTTACATACATACTTTTTTTTTCCTCTTGCCCAAGTATGCTTTAACATTTTGTTCCTCGACGACTAAAGTCACGCAAATGGGCTGCCACTCATTTGTTCGCTGACGCGGCTATGCCATTAAATGGTAGAGTGCCGGCCAAGTTGGCAGGGAAGAGAGAGAAAATGTTAAAAAGAAAATCATAATTAAAATAAAATGCTTGAGCTGCAGTAAAAAAAAAACAAAGCAAAATAGAAATCAAATTTCATTTTACGCTTAAAAATGAGCCAAGTTTGAAATTAATGTTTTGGCGGTAATTAGCGAGCAGAAGAGGAAATGAACGTAGTTTTCGAAGATGTATTTTTTTTTTATAAAAGTTGTAATTTAAAGAAAATCAAGGCGGCATCCTCTTCAGCTCAATTCGTTTTGCGTTTCTATCCTAAAACTGAGCCATAAAATTGACGCAAGAGCCACTATAAGGATCCCGTAGAACTTCAGAGAGCTTGAGAGGATTTGATTCAAACGTTGCTCCACAAAATTTAGTAAACTCTATGCCAAATTTAGTTTCGAAATTAATAATAATAATTACGCCTTTTCAAGTTTGATTTGGTTATAAGCTGGTTTCGGCAATGTGTCATCTTTATTATATCTTTTTATGGTTAAAGAAGCATAAAATGTTTGTGTTTAAACGAATATATGTGCGATTATATTTAGTAACTCATTTGCATTGTTAAGAGTCAGAGAAAGCAGAGCAAGGTTAAAATTTATAATTCAGTATTTAGCTACTATATATTTACATATTCCATACCGTCTACTTCGTCATAATAATTAACATAATATTTTTCTTTTCTTTCTCTTCTTTCTTTATTGCAGCAATTGCCGCCGTCAGCTTGTACCTTTTTATGCAAGAAAACTCTTGAAGCATGAACGCAACAAAGCAATGAAAACAGAGACAGTGTGTGAGAGAGAAGAAGACACAACCAAAAATGAATAATCATTCAAGCGTGAAGAAAGCAACCAACTTTTGAGACACACAAAAAAAATCAAAATCACTAACTTGGCATATTAAAAACAGCTTAAAAGCAATAAATACCGCGTATTAAATAAGAAAAAAAAACAAGCCATGCATGGAAAATTTAAATTTGAATATACAAAAAGAAAACACTCTAGCAACATCTTTAAGTAGCTTTATTTTATTTTGTTTTAATTTGCCTTACTGACTTTAATACCTTAAAATTTCCACATCTAGATTAGGTTAGATTAGGCGGACTGGTCGATGGTGGCCTCACATGAACTAAGCAAGTCCGTCGTGTTACCATTTAATTTTAACTAGTATCGCCGGTGGTCGAAATTCGACCATGCAATTTATTTTTTCAACTTTGTATTGGTACAAAAATTATTCCTTTTCGCGGAGATAAGCAACACTTTCCAAATTCCAGTTGCACCGCAACAATGATTTGCCCTTTTGATCACGGTCCGACGCGAAATCATGGTCAAAATCAAGGCAGATCTAGGAAGGTAGGCCCGGCGGTGAGCGCTTTTAAATTAAAGCGACTCTTCAACTGTGTTTACGATATTTGTAAACACGTTTACGATATCTATTTATCTTAACTAAAAATTTTATTTATTAATTATAAAGAAATTAAATAATTTATAGAAAAAATTATATGCCTATGCACTGCTCCTCACTCATACGAACACATCCATATCAATTTTATGTGGATATGAGTATGTTAAATGTGCTAAGCAGCCTGGCAATTGTTTGTATAGGAAAAATGTTAGCCTATTAATATATAGATTAATTTGATTTTTTTTTATTTATAAACCTTATCTACGTATTAATGTGGCAAAATCGACAGCTGCAGCTGAAACTTGATCGAAAAATAAAACTCAAAAAATAACTTTTATTTTCTGAGGGAAAAACAAAACTCAGAAAATAACTTTTATTTTCTGAGGGAAATATAAAACTCAAAAAATAACTTTTATATTCTGAAGGAAAAATAAAACTCAAAAAATAACTTTTATTTTCTGATCGAAAAATAAAACCCAGAAAATAACTTTTATTTTCTGGTCGAAAAATAAAACCCAGAAAAAGCAAATTTCCAATTTGAAATTGTATGAAAGATTTTTATTGAAGATATAAAAAATAAATTTGTTACTCAAAATAATTACTTGAAGATATTTTTGAAATTCGTCTCAATGAAAAAGTCTTTGAAGACTCAAAAAACAATTTGTTACGGATAATAATTACTCAAAGACTTTTTTCAAATTTGTCTCAACATAAAAGTCTTTGAAGATATAAAACAAAATTTCTCATTTATAATAATTACAAAAAGACTTAAAAAAAATATCTCAGAAATAGCTATTATGGAAAGGCTTTTAAAATATGTTTCTTTCAATAATAATTATTTTTCGATTTTTATTTTTTCTCTTATAATAATTACAACTCTGATTACATCTGTGTACTTCTTTTGCGTTTAGCATTTCTCCTTCAGTATGATTTTTTTTAGTTAAAATTTAAAAAACAACGATTATTTGCAATCCCTGGTCTATACCCGAGCTGCTACATAGTCTTTAGTCGAATTGCAATCGTTGACCCTGCATGGTGCAATTTCAATCATGTTAACCCATTGTCAATGATTCGAAAATCCTGTCATTTCTACAATTAACTTCAATCACAATTTAGCTTGAAAAGTTCCGTCAAAGCTGACAAGTTTTTTCATAAATAATTTCAAATTTGATTGAAGTGAAAAAATTACTAAATTTATCTATAAATTTCTAGCGCTTGAACTAAGCAACTTCTTTTAATTTCAATCGAAAATTCTTGCTTTAAGTAGAACGCTAATACATGTCAAAAAAGTAAGAAATAAAAGAGTGTAAAAAAAATCCAGAAACAATGAAAAAAGTCGACAATAAAAACGCCCACATTTTCATATGTAAACAACGCCGTCAGTTTAAAATTTAAATAAATCAAACAAAGCAGCAATTTAGGCAAACATTTAATAAAAATCAAGAATAAGAAGAAGAGATCAGCAACTTTATACTTAATTGGATAAATAAAATTTAAACAACAACAGAAAGCAAAAACCAAAACGACGAATACAAAAAGAAAGCAAAAAAGAAGAAAGCAGAGAAATCATCAAAGAGGCGTCAAACACATAAAATGATAACGCCGACAACAAAAACAATAACGACAGAAGCAGCAAAAACAACAAAAAGAGCAACAGCAGCAACTAACACAACCACAAATATGCCTCAGCAGCAGCGACAGCAACAGCAAAGCCACTGCGATTATCGGGCACAGCATGAAAATATGGCAAGGCCGCGACATTTTCATTTGCATCCATCTAAGCAACATACACAACAGCCGTTAAAGCTGCTATTAGCTTTTTCCATCATCATCATCGCTATTTGTGTGCAAGGTAAGTGAAATAGTTAAGATGTAAGACATCAATGCAGCGCAGACGTGCCACGTCCGTTTTTGCTGTCTGTCTGCAACTTTTTATCAAAGCTTTACCGCCTACGCTTTAGCGTGAACTTGTTTTACTGTTTTCATATGAATATTAGAAAAGAAAGGTACTGACAACGAAAAATAATTCTTGTTGATACATATGTACATATGTAAGTATGTATGTATTTTCTTGTTTCGTGGAAAAATTAATTGAGTGAAAAGAGAATTATTTTGTTTGGCTGCTGTTCACACAATAGCAGCACTTATGCAGGCTTTCAGTAATTCTAAGTTCTTCAAATTCTGTTAAATTTATTTACTAATTCCCTAGGCTTAATACGCTTCAGTGTTTTAAGCTAAAAGACTTTAACATGCTTTTCAAGTAAAGCATTCTAGGAATAAAATGGAATGTTGTTGGTAGAAAAGATTCCCATTGTGAGAAATAATTCTTATGATAACAAACCAATCACTCTTTGCTGCTATGATTACGTTCGGCTTCATTAACCCGCGCTAATAGAGCGAATATGCTTCTCCTGGGGCGAACACCGTCAGTGAGCTTTTGTACATCCTAAAGAGGTGTTCGCGCTCAAGGGAAATGAAAAAAATGAAAGTAAGATTTTTTTTTTGTAAAAGCTTTTCATTCAATTTAGGCAATTCCCTCTGTATATGACTTTTTCAATTGAAAATTTAACGAACAACTGCACTGGAGGGTTCATATGTAATTGGCTAAGAAGTGGTTCTAAAGGGCGGGACAGTTGGCATAAATACTCGTATGTTAAATTTCACAGAATTGTATTAATTTTCAAAATTTCCCAAAGAGAAAATTTTTTCTAAAATCAACAAAAATTTGTGTAGTGGTGAAATTGAGAAAAAAAAATTACCTCAAACTAAAACTTCCCAAAAAGGAATTTTTTTTAGAATTAGTTAATTTTTTTAGTTTCTGTTAAACTTTACTAAGTCAAAATGTTAAATTTCGCACAATTATGCTAATTTCGGTAATTTCCCTATAATGGAAATTAAAAAAAATTTAATAAAATGGTTTGCCGTAAACTTTAGTAAGTTATAATGGTAAATTTCATATAATTTTATTAATTACAAAAATTTCCCACAAAGGGAAATTTTTAAAAAATGTAAGAAAATTTTTTTCATAAACATCCACAGGCGTCGTAATGGCAAAATAAAAGAAAAAATTAAAAAATGACGTTAAACTAAGATTTCCCAAAAAGGATTTTTTTTATTATAAAAAATAGTTTCTCTTAAACTTTATTGAGTCTTCCAAATGGTAAATTTCGCACAACTGCATATGTTAATTTCTGAAATTTCCCAGTAAGGGAAACTTTCAAAAATTGAATAAAATGGTTTGCTTTAAACTTTATTGAGTTTGGAAATGGTAAATATACTACAATTTTATTAACAAAATTTTCCAAAAAGGGAAATTTTTTAAAATATAATAGAATGGTTTTCCAGAAACTTCAGTTAGTCAAACTGATTAATTTCACATAATTTTATTAATTACCAAAATTTCCCAAAAAGGGAAATTTTTAAATAATTTAATAAAATGGCTCTGCACTTTTAACTAGTGCGATTTGCTGAAGGGCGTAAGTATATATATATACATATGTATGTATATCGTCCTACTTTTGAAATGTCGCAAAAAAAATGAATCAAAAAGCAAAACGATACAAAAAAAAACAATAAAAAGTAATTCCCTCTTTTGCGCACTGCTTTCATTTGTTATCTCTCGGCAACGCAATCGTTTGTAGTTAACATTAAAATTATGCAAATTAAATTTACTTTGACAATTATTGTGACATCCCACCAAGCAAGCGTATTGCAACTGAAATGAAAATGGTTTACGAGAGTTGAAAAAAAGATAGAAAAATAATTTCAATTTATAATAAAAAGGAAACAAAAAATTAAAAACTAAAGTTCGCTACATATGTACATAACCAGCCTCAATTCATTTTAATCGCATGCCAAAGAAACGCAGAAAAATCGGTAGAGTTTTATATACAAAAAAAAAAAATTAAAAGCTGAATTTCTGTGAATGACAAAATCAGTAAATGAATCAATGAATCAATAATGTAATAACAAAAGCTGACTGAATAAATTATGCAGTTGAAAATTGGTAGCGAAATGAAAAAAAAAATAGCTATAGGTAATTGTCAACCACACTTTATGTGTGTATATTAGGGTGGCTCTGAAGAAAAAGCCAAAGAATAATATTTTTAAATCTCAGACTTCCAAGTCGACAAAATACCAAGTAGTCAAAATTCGAATGAAAAAATCAAAACATAAAATCTCAGATCGTTTAAATTAAACATTTAAATGTTCAGTATCATTACTCAATGATTATTGATCAATATATATGCATCAATATAAGGCATATCAACAAAAAACATACATACAAACACGTGTATGTAAACCAACGGCAGGAATAGGTCATTTCGAATTCAGTAACAATTTATTGAACAATATTATTGATCAATTTTGATTTGTGTATTTCAAGAATTTTCACAAATTCAAATCAATCAAAATATTTATTGATCAATATGTATTGCGCAAATCTATATTATTAATACGCTAACATAAATTTTGTTCCATCTTCTCCGTCGAAACTACTGAACCGATTTTAAAACTAAGCACACCATTAGAAAGGTATTGCTCTCAAATAGAACTGCGCCAATTTTCATTAAAATTGGTTGGAAAATGCGCCCACAATCGTCGTTGGAAAATTCCCGTGTGGTTGTTGTTGCATGCTTTTGAACACAACAGAGCTGTCTCAATGCGCAAGCATATGTACCTGACTTTGTGCGTTTTCACCAAACTTACCATGCAATTCTGAACATGTTTGGCTGGATGTGGTGTGTAGTTTCAAAGAAGTAGAAACGTAAAAAGGTAGCAAAAGCACTACAACAAAAACATAAAGTCAAGGAATAAGAAGGATAAGGAAGCATAAGTAGGAAAGAAAAGAGCAGAAATAGAAAGAAAAAAGTAGGTAGGAGAATTGTGAGGATGAGTAACGACAACAATACCAAGAACAAAAACAACAATAGAGTAGTAGTGACAGTAATAACAAAAGGAGCAGCATCAACAGGAACTACAACAAAATAGTAACAGTGACAATAACAACAAACACTTATGTACATATCCAAAAGCTGTCTTATTTAAATAAAAATTCAAGCAGATTCAAGCAGATTATTGATCGAGTAAGTTAGTGTCTTTTGAGGCTATATTGAGGAAATCTAATGTAAAAGTTATCTGCTTAGATTTATGGACTGCCATAGTGTACACTTGTATGTAGGTAGTATGGCAGGGTATATCAATTCAAAACGCAAATAACATTTGCATGACAAGTTACAAAAAATGAAAAAAATCAACAAAAATTCGAAAAAAATTAACCGCATAAAACATCGATCGAATTTGTTTTTTTTTATTATTATTTATGTCGCTTCTTTCGCTTTTCAGCACAATTATTGTATTATTTCCGTTTTTATTTATCGCAATTGTATTGTTTCACGCGATGAGCGCTGAGTAAATATTGAGCATTTTTAATGATTAACACTGACAGCCGTTAATGCACTCTGTATAAATGTTAAGGGAGCGATAGCGAGCCATGAAGTAAAACAAAAAAATAAAAGGAAATGCAAATGGTTTACTATTGTTTATGTAATGAACATTTATATCATGAAATTTTTATCAAATGTTGACTTTAATGATTTTGTTGCATTAGTGGTAAATCAATAATAGCGACAAAACTCTCCGAATGGGCACCTTTGTTAGACGGACACCTTCCTTGAGCGGACATTTTTCCATAAATCCATAAAGGAGCTAATTTGGGCGATTATTGTTTAGTTATTTCTGTTGTTGTAGTCACTGATCACAATATTGATATTAATTTTTACAAAAAATATACAAATAACAAAATAGTTTAAAAAAGCTAGAAAACCACTCTACATACTTTGAAACGCGTCTACACCGCGTATACATACATATTTTGTTTACATACAAACATACGTGAAAGTAATAAAAGGGAGTTAAAAAAGCTCCGAAAATCTCGCAGTAAGAGCACCGCGCAACATGTTGCCAGCAACATTATAACTTGGATATTCTAGAAACATTTCTTTCTGCTGCTTAAAAAGTGCTTGCCATATAAAAAGGCGATTATATTGTAAAATAAACCAAGCTTGTATGTGCATTTGTGTGTGTGCACTTAATTATCTACTTCTAAGTGCTTTTAACAATAAATTAACTAATTGCTGCGCAATAAATATCGCATTGGAAACGAATAAACATAATTCACTGCCGTCACGACTATCGACAAATAGAATCAATATTATTTATGTGGGTTTATGCTTTAGTTAATTACATGACGCATTGTTGACTGAATTTACATGAATTTGTATTTTATTGACGTATATATCAATAATTATTGTGCAAAAATATTGAAGATTTTAAGTTTGAAAACTATGTTAAATCCAAATGAATCACTTATCTAAAGCTGTAAGTTATTGAGGTGCATAACATTGATCCATATACATATATATTGTTCAATAATTATTGTGCAAAAATAGTGAGCACCTTAAAACTGCTTTGAATCCTCAGCAATCGCTTACATATCTTCCTCTGCTGTTTTAAATCCTAAGGAATCACTTATAAAAAGTTTTATTTTATGATATGCATTATATTTATCGATATATTATGTTCAATAATAATTGTGCAATAATAATGAAGATCTTAAAGCTACTTTGAATCAAAAGGAGTCGCTTATCAAAAGTTGTATTTTATTAATATTCATAATATTTATCCATATACATCGTTCAATAATTATTGCGCAATAATATTGAATAATTTAAAACTGATTTGAATATTAAAAAATCACTTATCTTCTTTCATTTATATCTTCTGCTGAAAATCCTAATTAATCACTTATCTAAAGTTGTATTTTATTGATATGCATAATATTGATCCATTTGTATTTACCAATAACTATTGCGCAATAATATTGAATATTTAAAAAGCTGCTTAAAGGTTAAAAAAATGTATCTAAGGCTGTATCTTATTGATAAGCATAATATTGATCCATATATATTGTGCAATAAGTATTGCGCAATAAGATTAAAAACCTAAAAATTGCTTTAAATGCTAATGAGGCACTCAAATTAAGCGTATTTTTGATTTATTTACCTTCTAATTATGTACGTGCAGAGAAAACATAATTTGATTAGCCAAATAATAAGCTTTGGCTACAACAGCACGTACTGAAAATCAGTGCAATACACTTTTTTTGTCCATATCATACACAAAACAACAGATTTGCAGATAACGAATATTATATTTTGTTTCTTAGTTTGTATGTGTGCACGTGTGCGTCAAGAGGGACACGCGACTAATTCCCCAGTTACCTTTAACGCAAATTGAGTTTACGTGATTCAAATTTGCACATTATGATGACTTTTTGACGTACATACACGCTTGTGTATTTGTGTATATCAACTATGAAATAACTTGATTGTCTACACAATTGTTTGTTGCTGCTTTTTTCTGCTTTTTTTCCGCTCTCTTTACGCCTATATACACCGCGAAACATCGAAAAGGCTTGTACCTCTCTTTCTCTCTGTGGCATGTAACATGGCCCGCTTATATTTTTATATACATACAACTAGATATTCATAGTTGAAGTTTTCACATCATTCATTTTATGTATGTATTTATTTTCTTTGCAATAATAATGCCACGTAGATATTCATAGTTTGGCGCCGTGTTGCTTGTGCCGCTTAAGACTAAGAACTTTTTTATTAATAATAATAAGAAGAAGAAGAAGAAGAAGAAGCAGGAGAAGTTTGCTGATTTTTGACGTAAAATGGATGTGCGGAAGAAAAGTTGTGGCAGGATGAATAACAAATACTATAAAAATGATAAATAAAGTGAGATATGGAAAATTTTCTTTAGCAAAATTTTCGCTCAAAAGTATGCACTGTTGTTTATGGAAGAAGCAGAGAAGGTGCTACAATTTTTAGAATATTTAAAAAGTAAACCCATTAGCTGAGTTCCCGTTCCAGTGATCCAGATCCGGATACAAATTTTGCAAGCAAATGCGACAACAATTTTGTGATCCTGGTATTTATCTGGATCAAAGCAACCTATTACAATCTATACGGATCCGAAATTGATACAGATAAATGCCAGGATCACAGAATTCTTGTTGCATTTACATGCAAACTTCTTATCCGGATCTGGATCACTGCCACGGGAACTCGCCTATTGTTTAACCAAAAACAGGTATATACATACATATAAACTATTTTATGCAAAAATTGGTCATAAAAATGAAAAACAAAATTAATCCAGCTAAAAATACTTCCCACTACCCGAATTTTTGCTCACTTTTTACCGCCTTCTGAAATCAACAAATGTGATTCATGATATCAAAAAACTAACTACTTAACATAATAAAAGTTTTTTGATAAATTTTGTCATATTAAAAAAGTTGTTTGTGTTGACAAGCGAATGCGAAAAATAAAATAAATTAAATATGAATTAACCAGTTAAGGGACAGAGAGCGAAGTGGCACCAAAGCAAAGCAAAGCAGAATAAACATGAAATAAGTAACAAACATCATGCATGAACTACATGCTTGCGCGTGCTTGTTTTGATATGACTTTTTATGTGTGTGTCCGCGCATTTGACTCCACAATTCTGCAAAAGTTTTCATAAAAAATCAGTCAATTACAGCTGAAACTTCAATTGATTTATACAAATCAAATTACCATAAAATTGCACAGAAAAAAAAAGTTGGTAAAAAGGCAACAACAAAAAATTACTTAGATATATGCATATAATATTATGTATGCAACCCGCAACCCACAATAGCATAAATAAAACATTAAAAGTAATTTTTTGGTAGTTGTTATTGTTACTTTTGCCGTCGCGTCTGGCAACATGTCATTCAGCACGAGTTGCTGTGCTCAACTTTCGCTCAAGCCAATTTGTCAACTTTTCTGCTTCTTCCCCTTCTTCTTCTTATTCCTCTTCTTCTTCTTCTTCCCCTTCTTTTTCCTCGTCCGCAATTTCTTTTTCTATATTGCAACTTTTAATTTCTCACAATATTTATGCTTCGGTTTTTACTCGTTACAAAAGTCTTGCTACAAACGAAACTTTTCTAGAAGGAAAATTAAAAAAAAAAAAACAAAATATTTTTATTATTAATATTTGCACGCAGGCAAGTTCATATCTCAGAAGTTTGCATACATGTGTGTGTGATGGTGTATTCATGTGTGCATCCCAGCAAACAACTATATCTGTTCTCAAATATCCGCAGCACAAATGAGTCATAGAGGTGCCTAAATATGAAGTATTTTTAATTTTACGATGAATTTATATTTTTTAAGCTTATGACTCATTGCGAATCATTTGATAATTTTTTATGACTCGCTTCTTTTTATGACTCATGACTGTTTTAGGACTGACGACTAATATTTTAAAAGTTTTTTTTTAATTATAGTTAGTTATAGTTATAACTATAGTTAGTTTTTCATGATACATGTATGTACCTCTTATGACTCGTAACTCTTTTATGACTCTATATAGCTCGTGAAATTTGTTGACACGTGCATTTTTTTATGACTCATTACCCTTAAAAAATATCTTTCGCAGATGGGATTCAGATAGAATTTAAAAAAATTTAGAGGCTCATGGCGTTTTTGAGTCATACATGAATAGTCCTCGAATAGAATTCGTAAATTCCTTTCTTTTAAAATGTATCTTTCAGGACTTATGATTCGTTGATGACTCGTAAATAAGAGCGTGTCTGAATAGTCTACAGAATCTCTCATTTATTTTATGCCACATGAATCTTTTATGACTCTTTAATATTTTATGATTCGTGACTCATTTATCAATCATGATTCTTTTATGACCCATAACTATTTTACGACTCATGACTAAAATCGTACACAGAGATTCTTCACATAAAATTCATAAATCTCTTTCATGAGACATGTGGAAAGCTTTTATACTTTTATGAATCATAACTTTTTTTTGACTCACTACTCACTACTCACTGAAGACCCATTACTACCTTAATACTCATGACTAATGTTTTACGTGAATATCCTTTAGAAAGAATTCACAAATTTTTTTCACCCATTTCACTTGATTCATGACTCATGACTCTTTAATGACTCATTACTAATATCTTACACGGATAACTTTTGTATAAAAAAATTCACAGTTTGCCACATTTGTCGACTTGAATAAAAGACTCTTGGAACATATTTGCTATCACAAAAATGCTTGCTGGGTTACCTTTTTTCGCTGGCGCTCTACATATGACATACATAAGTGCTTAACAAACTTCTACAGCGTGTATGTAAATAAACTTTTTCGTATGCGCATGTAAATATCTTCCAACTAAAGTCACAGTCACACATTCACCAAATAACAACCAACCGACATTACATAAAAGGGAAAGAAAAAGTCGAGTAAATTTAGAATAAAATTTTTTGACAAATATTTTCAGGTTACACTTAAGCGACAATAACAAAAAACACAAAAAAAAAGTAAATGAGGCGAAACCTTGAGCCTTGTGCCGCGGTAGTAAACTCATGGCAGCGATTGGGAATTAATATAAAAAATTTCTTACGAAAAAGTTTTGGAATGTTTGCCGGCAATAACAGGTTTTTTTATAATTTTTTTTTATTTTTAATTTTTTTCTTTTTTCCTGTTGTTGTTTAGCTTGTATGTAAATAAGTTATCAGTTGGTTAGTTGTTTGTTGGCTTATTTTTAGTTATTTACTTTCGTATTTATTCCTCATGCCGTGCTTACTTCAGTTGTTTAAGTTTGTTATTATTGTTATTATTGTTATTGTTGTTGCTGTTGTTGTTATGTGTATTTCCATTTCCAGCAAAGACAGTTCTCTTCTTGCTGTGTATCTGCTAGGCTCTACCAGTTATTTGTGTACTACAAAATGCTTACCTTCTTATATTCAAAGAAATAATATAGAAGTATATGTGTATTTGGTTGCGGTAAGCCTAACAAAAATATTAGCCATGGTTAATAAGTGTGCGTTGGAGTTGTATGGCCTTTATGCTTCGACTTAATATTAAAATGATTGCCAACTGTGACGCGGAAATTGTACCAATGTTGCTAAGAATACTTTAATATTTCTGCTCTATTCACAGAAATTTCCTTTCATAAGGGTACAGCCAGGCGACGCAAGAAATCACTTTCAGAAAGTGAAAAATTCAAATTTTTGTATTTGTTTTTTTAACACAAACAAAAACAAAAATTTGAATTTTCACTTTCTTAAAGTGATTTCTTGAGTCGTCTGGCTATACCGTAAGCTTTTTAATGGCTCAGTTATATCTTCTTGGATAATAAGTATCTATATATAAAGCAAAATTTAATGGTCTTTGACTTGCGCTTAAGAGAGCTTGACCTTGGTTGTCTTTAGTGTCTTAAATTGTTGACTTGAATGAATCATTCAATCCAGCAGCTTTTCATAGACGACCCTTGAACAATAACTTGTGCCATGCTCCTCCATTAGCTTCCACTTTTACTTCTGATTGACAGCATCTCCACAACTCTGTTTATTACAAAATTACTGAAAGTGCAAAAAAGTTGCTGTAAACTGTTTATTAAAGGAAGTACAATTAAGATAAGATACATACATACTTACTCTGAAAAAAAAAACGTTGTAAATCTAAAGACTTTCGCTGTTAAATCAACTACTTTCCGCAGCGAAATGTGCCCAACAACGCTCCGTTGTTGTTTCAAAGGTGCGAGCGTTGTTGATTTAAGCCAATAACGGAGATTGTTGGAAAAAATTTTCACCTAAAAATACATTTTTGTTTGCATTTTACTCTTCATCTTCTCTCCGCCCGGGTCCCAACTGCAAATATGTAGCCTCTGCTTGTTCTCCTATTCTTCTCTCCTTCTTATCATTCACTGGTTGCTATCTTTATTTCTTATTCTGATTTTTCTTCTTTATGTTATATTCTCCTCCGGATTCGAACCATGACATCAACCTGAAATTCTATCCAATCATCACATAGTGGAACATTCAACATTATATTGAATTGTAGTAACCTATTTATACTTCCATTTCCTAAAAAGGAATCCATGAATTATTTGAATAACTGTAAAAACAAAATTTAAAAAAATTGTTCTCATTAGTTTTGTTTACAACGGAAACTGTTGGGTCAAATACTTTTGTCTTTAAATCAACAACGGGGAGAAAATTGTTGCTAAAAATAAAGGTTTTTTTCGATTTTTCTCTTCATCTTCTCTCCATCATTATTTTTTTGTTGGTTTTCTCAAAACAAAATATTTTCTCACAAAAATTTTTTAAAGGTAAGCAAGTTTATGAATCAACAACGCCCGTTTTTGAATAAATTGTTGGATCAAAAACTTTGCTGTAAAAACAAATAATTTTGCTGTTGAATTTTACTTAGAAAACAATAACTGTCAACAAAATTGCTGCTTGCCTCTATAAGCAATTCGTAAATCAGTCAGCCGCACACATATGGCACAATAAATTTTACTAGCAAACCCTGCCACGCGATGCTGTGGCTTTCGATTACACTGTGAGACAATTTGAGGGTGGAAGACCACATATTGCCACATTTGACAATTTTTTTGATTGTCGTTTTAAATTTGACTTCACCTTAAAATTGGCAGAATATGAATGGGATGTTAGGCCATAGAATCCTATTAATAAAATATAAAATGAAGCATATACGTACCTAGATAGTTACTGGTTATTTTTATTTTCTGTGGACCTAGATTTTTTATATAAAGATTTTGTGTGAGGAGCCCCATAGCGTAAAACTGAATTTTTGGACAGGTGGCAACCCTTTTTAACGTAAAAACATTTCATATGACACCTCAAATTTAAAAATCAAACAAACTATAAGCGTAAAACTGAATTTTTGAACAGGTGGCAACCCTTTTGGTAAACATTTTAATAAATTACTTATTTTCAGCTCAAGCCCTTTCATATGGTACCTGAAATTTAAAAATCAATCAAACTATACAGGAGAATTAAAATTTTAAACAGATGACAACCCTTTTCAAAAATATTAAACCTTCCTGCACATCTGCAGGTCAAGCCCTTTCATGTGACACCCCATTTTCGAAAATCGGTATAAAGGTGTAAAAGTTATGGTGCGTACAAAAAATCGCTTAGCGTAATACATATATAAAGATTTTATGCTTTTTCACGCTCCAAATAACGAGTCGCGGTTATTGTAGCGTATTTTGTATCAATTCTATCAGCACCAGCACTTTCTATGGCTTATGGCTTTATCGCTGCCATCACATTCGACCAAGCACTTTCTAATATGCTCTGCAGAATCTTTCAATTCACAAGTACAAACATACACATATTTTACTTGTTGGTTTTATGAAAACTGTCTCTTTTTATAGTGTAGGCTATTCTGCATACTCAGGCTAAGGGCTTGTATGTTAATGCCATCTGCCTCATATTTGGCTTCCACATACTTTCCATCTACTATCTATGTATTTGTGTACGTATCGCTATCTTATAAGGGTGCGTATTTTCTCTCTAGTTATGTTATCATAGAACGATCTTTAACGCGTTTGTTTCCATAAAAGCAAAGTTTGGGAGAAATAAAAAGCAATCCAAAAAGCGCCTATATACATATGTATGTATGTTTTTGCGAACTATTCTTTATTTTATGGCTAATAAATATTTAAAACTCTTGACTCATTTAAGACTGATGAATCGTTTTTGTGACTTATTTGTATGACTTAGTGACTCATGTGTTCTACTGAATCACGGCTAATAACTCATATCTTACGCAGAAACCCCTATTTTTTTGCTGATGACTTTTTTGCGACTCATGTTTATTACACTGGATTCTATATGACTTGTGGATTGTTTATGACTCATTAACCCTTTACGTCTTCTTACACAGATAAACTTATTTTTACTTTAATTAACAAGTCTTTCGTGGCTCACATTTGTAACTCATGGAAATCTATGAATCATTACTCATAGATATTTTTACGATATTGACTCGCTTGCTGTCATGGACCTTTTATTATGAATAATTACTCATATATTTACTAAGGATATGTTTAATTCTTCCCCAACTTTTCAACTTATCCTTGATAAATAGTTTTATTTAGTTTTATGCGGGAGCTATGTTCTCTCCATCTTTTCCTCTGTCTCTCCCTCTTTCTCTCTTTCTAATCTCAAGCATACGATGCTTATAATTTGTAGTTAAGCCAAAGTAAGCATTTGCTCTCAAACTTTTTCTATCCATATGAAATAAGTCAAGCAATTCCATTAATATTTTAAACAAACAATTGCAATATAAGTATACGCACATAAAACTATAAGTAAATATTTAAGTGGAGATACATACATATATATGTACATGTTTAAACAAGTTATTGATAACTTGCCACAAACTTCTACGACTAAAGTCACGGCATTTCAAATTCAAAAATTAATTTTTTGCTTGCAAATACACACAAACGCATATTTATGTACATACAAAAACACACGTTAATAAACTTGTGTGTTATGTGTAGTTATGGGCATATTTTTGCGTGCCTGTGTTTGCTTAGTTCGGTCAGCTTGATTTTTCGTATCTACTAATTCATTTTGCAGCACAGGGCAGGGTGGGGCAGGGCAGTGCAGCAGCTGCCCACAAGCAGTCGTGCGTTCATATACAAATATACATACTTGCTTGTACATTTCTGGTGGCCAGAGTAAATATTTGCACAGCATACTTTTTGTTGCTTTTTTCTTATTTTTTTATTGTGAATGCGTACGGTTAGTTATATGCCATGATATTTGATAAATAATAAAACAAGAGGGCTCTCGCTTTGTTTTTGTTTTTTCTTCATTTGAAAGGCAATCAACAGACAAAGTTTTCAAAGTTGAAGTTTAGTGGCACGTAGTGCATCCCAATTTGCCACTCCGACTACGGCAGCATGTGTTTCAGTTTACGTGTGAGATCAAATTTGATAGGCAGGCAGCTTTTTTTGGGGGAAAGGTCTAATATACATGCATATGTAAGGTAATACCAAGGTTATATTATGAGTACAACTGAAGTTGTTTCGCGACTCGCAAAGTATTTATATCGACAAACACTGGCGGCAACAGAGGACGAAGATAGGGGACAGAGGCCTGCACCGCGTTTCCGAAAATGACAAATACATAAGTGAAAAAAATCCATATAAATGGCTTTTTACAAACCATTTTTCGTTTTATAACTAATTAATATTTTATGAATCATAAGTCTGATTCATGTCTAATTTTTTTTAAACGTGACTAAATTTTTTGACTCATAGATACTGTGGTTTATGGCTTGTAACTCACATTTTGCACTTTTTGCGATTTACTTTTTATTTTTGAAATAATTAATATTTTATGATTCATAAGTCTGATTCATCGCAACTTTATTTGACTCGCGAATATTTTATGACTCATGACTTGTAACTCACATTTTGCACTTTTTACAGTTCACTTTTCATTTTAAAAATATGTAATTCTGATTAATTTTCTGACTCATAACTCATGAATATTTTGGCACTCATTAATATTTCATGAATCACTGTCCACATCTGATTCTTACATAGCAAACGCTTTTTTACAACCTTGACTTTTTTGTTACTCATCTGTGTGACTCATCCATGCTGTATGACTCGAATATTTAACCATTTATTTGAAGAATGGCTCGGCCTTTCTTGCCTTGTTGGTTTAATTGGCGCTAATTTTCACAAATTTTTATCACGTTTAAGCGCCTTTTAAGCAGAGAAAACCTCAACAGATTCATCTCTTTTTTCTTTCAACTCATAAAACACCCGCATTATGGTATACAATCGTCACTTTTACTCGCACTAAAACTGCATACCTTGTACCTACTTAGTTCACTGCTGTTTTGACTTTACTTTTAAGCTTTACTTCGGCTCCAAAGCAACACTTGTCTACACAGGCAATAATGCGCTATCGCTCTCACTATCTCACACTATCTCACTCCCTCTCCTTCACTCCTTCTCGCTCACTCTGCCTCTTTTTCTGCAATAAACGCTGCTAACTGACCATTTACTCCCAAAAAGTTTTTGTTTATTTTCAAAATTTCATTTTACTGATTTTTAGTTTCAATTTTATTATTTTTTGTGCGTTTTTTCTTTTTCTTCTTCTTTGGTTTTTTGAACTATGCAGCTTATAAAGTTTAAGTTGAGTTTATTAGTTATAAGCTGCATGGCAAGCATACCTAACTAAACAGCTGCACACACACATATATCTACTTGTACGCATTGCTGCCTTCATGCCATGCAAGCGCATACCAATACCGAATCATATCATGCTGAGACATGCTCAATACCACACAGATTGAACGACGATATGTCATGCATATGTATGAACATACTTATAATACGAGAGTAACTGCTATTTCCTGATTTAGCCAACTTCAATATCCGTTAGGTACATATACCGACATATTAAGCTTCTTGTTGTTGTATCATCTACTCATATGTATACATTTGGTATGTTACTTCATTTTGTATGGCACTTAGAGATCTAATAAGTACCCTGCAAGAACTGTGCAGGTCATTTGACCGGTCATATGACCGGCAGGCATGACCAAAAGTTTTGGGATATTTCCTATCACATTCTTAAGGGCATCGGGAACTTTTGTGACCGTTTCATTCATCACGTTCCCGTATGTGTATTTTCCAATTCCATTCTATCCTTATCTATCTCATTGGTTTTGAACTTGGCTAGAACACATACGAGTGCAAATGTGTTGGTAATATTATATTTTTGTAATAGTGTTAGTACTTTCGGTCACACAATTCTAGCAGGGTATCTACTTGCATACTTTTCTCTCTCTAACAAAGTAAACTAGTATGTAGTGGCTTGGCATTACTCATACACCATGTAGGACAACGACAACTCGCGCAAAAATTGAGATATTTTGATGAAATTTGAAATGCAAGTTGGTATCGAGACTGGGACGGTTGGTATTGAAAATGGGCGAAATCGGACCATGACCACGCCCACTTTTCCTATATAGAAAAAATCGGAAATTTGGTATCTCAGTCACTAATATAGCTGGAGCGATGAAATTTTACCCACGTGTTGATCTCAGGCCGATAGGAAGAAATTTGACTAAATTGTGGAAAATGAGCGGTGCCACGCCCACTTATTAAGGGTCAAACATTGAAAGTTTTATATGTCATAACTCAGAAACCGTTGAAGACATATCAATGAAATTTGGTAGGCGTGATATACTTACTTAGGCAAATGTTTGGACGAAAAATTTCCAAAATCGGTTGACGGCCACGCCCACTTTTATATATGTGTATTATAAAGTGGGCTAATAAAAACATTTTAAGCGATATCTTTGTCAAATTCAAAGATATGTCATTGAAATTTTATAGCAGAGGTCCAACTGCGGACATAAAATGAAAAACACAAAAATTTTGGAAAATGGGCGTGGCACCGCCTCTTTTTAGAAACAGGAATATACGAGATTTCTGAGCCCATAACTCGACAAATAATTGAGACATTAAGACGAAACTTGGTTTATACACTTTTATAACTTGTATTAATAGACACGCAAAAATTTATTGAAATCGGTTTATTACCACGCCTACTTTTTAGCAAAGATATTTCTGGAACACTCTTTGGGAATGTGTAACGTGACATCTTTGTAACTAGAAGTCATAAAGGAATGAAATTATGCACAAAGAATAATATTCATATGCTTAGTTGGATGATTGATAAAAATTTTGAAAATGGGCGTGGCCCACTTTATGCAGCACTAGCTTTATATAAAATACGCCGTGTTTCCATCAAACGCAAACAAACAATGAAAGCATACAGCTGAGTATCTAATGTTCGATTCCAATCGAACTTAGGCTTCCTTACTTGTTTTTTTTTTTGCTTTTTTGTAAGTTTTACGATGCGTACATTATTTTTAATACATATTGATGCATATATGTACGTTTGTATGTATGTATGTATGCATGTTTGAAAGAGTGAATGATATTAGCTGCAGCAATTTGCCGCATGCCTTTTGCAATAATAACAAACAACAGCTTTGTGATTTCAGCAAATATACATTGTAAATATGTACATACATACATATATACACATGTACATATTCCCTTTGGTATTAAAGTTAATCAAAAATTTTGCCAATTTATATTGCATGACCGACTGACATGAGTGCTTAGATTCTTAACTACGCAAACATGCACAGACATGCTGGATAAGCTTTGCTTTTTGGATAGAAATATACACACAGTATTTAAGTATATACATATATATGTACATTAGGCCGTATCACGAAAATAAAGTTTGCGTGTGTCAGTTTTATTTGAACACTTATGTCGAAAAAATATTTTTGGTGTACAAATTTTTTTCTTAGGCCCGCGTTAAAAACAGCTAAATCGCGTTTTTGTAATAACTTCCTTATTTGATGTCGGATCTCTATCATCTTAATGTCGCTGAAAAGGTCTCGCCCAGCACTATATTTGGCCCATATAAAGTTTCGACCTCAAAGGTTGTTCTGAGTTTTACATTTAAAAATTTTGGAGTTACTATCCTTAGATTTTTTTATTTTTATCACTAATACAAAGCTCTCAAAAAACCATGAGGATACCGCTAAAAAAGTTGTAGCCTTTATTCACAAACAAAAAAGTTATACCGCTTTAAAATCAGGTAACCTGTGTTTTTTGAAAAATTATCCCAAGTTCTTATTTATATGAGGCAGTAACGCCATATAGTATGAGTTTTTGATTAAAAAGCATTCTAAGTCCCCGATGTAACAGCGATGGAACAGATACCAATACTTAACACATAATATGCAATAAATTATTGATGATTGGACTATTCGTGCTGATCAACGTTATTTATATTGAATGATAATGGCTGAAAATTTGGCAAGTATTCAAGGGACCTCTAAGCACGGCGCGCTGGTTTACAACGGCTTCACGATTTCTGCATCCGTGCATATCGTAAAATCATCCAAGTTATTTAGAAAACTTCTAGAGTTCGTTGTAAAATTATACGCGCCTAAAGAGACAACGGAAGTCTAAATGTATTATCAATACTTGCGCTGGATGCGTCGTGTGCCCCTAGAAATGCAGTTAATTATTCAGCCTACAATTGAAAACAACACATTTTACTTAAATCCCGAAAACATCTTCTTGCCTATGATAACCGAGACCGAAAATGACGATAAATGGGAGCTAATCCGGATTTTCTAAAAACGCGATCGTAATCTGGAGCCAAAAATTAAGCTGACGTGTTTCGCCGTTTCTCTGTGGTATTTTTGCCTCCCTACTGTGTAATTTTTTTATAAAAAAAACAAGTGTTTCATTTTACAATGTTATAACTTTTTTGTTTGTGAATAAAGGCTAGATTTTTTTTGGGGGATTCCTCATGGTCTTTTGATAGCTTTGTATTAGTGGTTAAAAAGAAAAAATCTAGGGATAGTAACTTCAAAATTTTTAAAGGTAAAAATCAGAACAACCTTTGAGGTCGAAACTTTATATGGGCCAAATATAGTGCTGGGCGAGACCTTTTCAGCGACATTAAGATGATAGAGATCCGACATCAAATAAGGAAGTTATTACAAAAACGCGATTTAGCTGTTTTTAACGCGGGCCTAAAAAAAATTTGTTTACACCAAAAATATTTTTTCGACATAAGTGTTCAAATAAAACTGACACACACTAAACTTTTTTTTATCCATATAACGTGATACGGCTTAATGTACATACATATTTATATTTTTATATACATACATACAATATAAGCCAACTACTATATATATATGTATATAAACATACCGTATTTGCCGCTTCGTATGCCTCATATTCATATTAAATAACTGCAACATTTTTCCGCTGCCACAGGAAATTGCTGTTGTTCGGCCTTTGTACTCCCCTGTGCCTATGCACATCTGGCACACTTACATACATACAAATACATATATGTATATTTCTATTGTTGTTTTTGCTTTTGTTATTAAATAATTGTTATTGCTTTGCTTTTATTGCTATCGTGGGCATTTTTGCTTCAAGCCAACGTACAAAACGTGTATTTTTTGACAAGCAAAAATAAATATGCAAATATTTGTCTTTTTATAATATGCATACGAACAAATGTATGCATGCAAATTTATCGTTACACACGTATTTACGAGGGTGTACAAAACTATTGTTATTAAATGAATTAATGGATTATATTATGCGAAGATCGATAATACATAAGTACAAAATCGGTGAAGAATCGGTGAATACTTCGGTACTATTTCGGGAAGAATTCGTTATAAAAAATTGGTAAAAAATTCGGTACAATTTCGATAAAATACCACTACAAAACCGGTACAAAATCGGTATAAAAACGTTAAGAAAACGGTATATTTTCAGGTAAAGATGGCAATGTTTTTCTGTAAAATAAATTTAATGAAGCCAGATAGAGAACAAAAACTTAGTTAAAATTCGGTACAATTTCGGTACAAGACCGCCACAAAAATATTGCAAACTTGATACAATGATCTAGACACCAATTTTCTTTTTAATTTTATTAATTTTTCTATAACTTCCATTCTTCTAAAAAGAAATTGATCAAGCTAGATATGTTAATAGTGAAGTAGGTCCTTCCACCTTATAATACCGATAAATGCCTATTAACCAAACAAAAAAATCGTCACACCCTAATACGCGCACACGAAACCTATCAGCTTGTCTAATACCAAATTTGGTAAGAGTCCCCATCTTTTTTTCTTCGGAATTCAGCTTACGATGCATCATTACATCTACAATATTTTTTCCGAATTTTTCATAGGCGGAGAACATTGATAACAACAATTATCCTTAAAAAGGATACAGAAAATTTTTTTTTTTAATTTTTTTCAAAAACTATTTTAAAATATACATAATTACCTAACATTTGGCGTAGTTCGCGTTAAATTTAATTGTTCCGTCGATTAACAATAATTTTTTTTAAAGAAGTTGATGTAAAACTTTCTTGGCGAATAACTATTGCAAAAATGTTCATTTTGCAAACATATTTCGGGAACTAATTCTTGACACGGAGAGCTATCGATTAAGACGCGAATCATAAAAATCAAAGACAAGAAAATTTTTTGTGCTGATTTGAAAAATTCTGACCCAAATAATAAACTTTTTCTTTGTTGTTGTTGTTGTTGTTTATTTATCTGTTTGTTCTAATTTCGAACGTAAATGACTTTAGAGAATTTTAACTCGTTTTTGTATTTGAACTTAGCTGATTGTTTTTACATAAATTCTTGAAAAAAAAAAGGTAAAATTTTCATTTAAAATGCGAAATTAAAGAGTTGGTATTAATAAAAAGCAACCAAAAAAGCGCCAAACAAATTAAGGTCACGACCAAAAAACAAAAACGGTATGTCCAGAATTTTACGTGCCGAATTAAAATGAACAGCTGAATGAAAAAGTTTGCACAAAAACAAAAAAAAAAATAAAATAAAATAAAATGAAAATGTAAAAAAAGGTTTTAAAAATTAAACGCCAAAAATATTTATCTATAGAAATAATGAAAAGTAATTTTAAAATAAAATAAAAGTTCTGCAAAAAAAATAATTACATGCGCGCATGCATAGTTGTGTATAAACTGCAAGCATATGTGTGCTTATAAAAGTTTTTTTGTTTTTTTTTTTTGTCTTTGTTGTTTCGTTTTTTGCATGACACAGTGAAATTGAGCAAAGCACACGTACACATATGTACATAGCCAAGGCTGAGCTGAGTTGAGTTGAGCTGTGCTGTGCTGTGCTGCGCTGTCAGCTCTGTCTTACCACCTGGACGTATGAGTAACCTTCGCTTCGTCGCTTCGCTATTGTGTGTTGAAAGTTGAAAGTTGAACGGGCATATGTTTCGTATTCAATTAAACAATTTTTAAAGTTATAATAGAATGACAGCTGAGCCGAGTTGATGTTGCTAAAGTTTAATGTTGGCTGCAGTGGGTGAATGGGTGATATTTTTAAGTAGGTGGTAGAGAGTTGAAAAGTGTGGGAGGTAGAGAGTTAAAAAGTGGCGCTAAATGACGTCGTGGCATGTGTTAAGCAAGTTTTTTAGATAAACACATTTATAGGTGAATGTATGTTGGTATGAAATAATTTTAAAATTAAATTTTTTTCAATGCTCGTTTTTAACACTTTATAAGCCTTTAATTTTGCTCGAAAGAAACAAAATAGAAAAGAGTTAACAGAAATATGGGCATAAAAGTCCAATTTCATTATAATTTGTGTGATCACAAGACAGTTTGGGCTATAAATAATATGCGTACATATGCAATACATACGTAATAGCTTTTAATCAAATGCAAACATAGCTATGTTGACTATTAATTCCAATATTATTACTTACATACTTTGTCAATCTTCATACATAAGTATTTATATAAGCAAAAAAATCAATTAAGCGACATCATCCGAAAAACAGCATTACGTAAATAAAGCAGTAGAAGGAGAGAAAAGTTAATAGCAAAAGAATTTAATTTATTCCACAAATGTATTTTTATACAGTGATATGCGCATTACCAAATGTCCAAGTAATGCAATATCTGCTCGCTTTTGATTATCTTTGCTCGTTTTCAATGTACTTTTCTGCTTGCCAATCAAGGCTATCGGAGTTAACTTATTAAATAAATATAGATATAAATACATAGCTTGATCTGCATTATGTAGCTATGGACTACCTGCATGAAAGTTTTATAATTAGTTTGCTTTGCTGTTATGCATGCTGTAGTAAATGAGGAAATTCCTAGCAAGAAAGTGGTGAAAATTCTGAGCTAAAATCGGTATAAATTTGGTACAAAGTCGGTACAAGATCGGTATAAAAACGGTAAAAAATTATTTTACACAACTTTCATCCTTTTTGTATAATAAATGTTGAATCAAGCCAAAATGAGTACAAAATAAATACAAATTCGGTACAGAGTGGGTACAAAATATATACAAATTCGGTACCAAATCAATATAAAAACACTAAAAAAGTATTTTTAACAACTTTCATCCTTTTTATGTTGCATGAAGCTTGCTAATGGAAACAAAATCGGTACAAAATATATACAAATTTGGAACAAAATGGATACAAATTCGGTAGACAATCAGTATAAAAAAGGGCTCTATGAAATAACTCCCACGAAATAAGTCTCACTTTTAAAAACGAAATAAGTCCCACCAAAAATTGCTATTTTGAAAGTGGGAGTTATTTCGTTTTTAAAAGTAGGACTTATTTCGTCAATTGGTGGGACTTATTTCGTTGCGCGTTTTTATGTTAAGTGGGACTTATTTCGTTTTGAGTGGGAATAAATTCGTTTTGCAAAGTGGGAGTTATTTCATACCCCTTCAAATATTTATCTTATAAATAAATGGTTTTTTATGGAGGGGTGCGATAGGGCCATGAAATATAAGGCCATTATGGCTTTATTTCTCATTTTTTCTTTTGGAAAAAGTTATATATTGGACATTTCGTAAAAGGGACAACCATAATTTTTTGTCCTTATCTCTTTATTTTCCTCTGCTTTGATTATTCATATTATTCGACGTGTGTTTTTTTTCGAAGAGCCAAATACTTCTTATTTGAAATCGTATTAAACAGTGAAAAGTAGGACTTATTTCGTTTATGAAAGTGGGACTTATTTCACTTAAGAAATATATTATTCAAGGGGGAGTTATTTCATTTTGAGTGGGAGTTATTTCATTTCAAGTAAATTTTTAAATCATTTCACTTTAGTGGGATTTATTTCGTTTTCAAAAAAGGGACTTATTTCGTGGGAGTTATTTCATTTTTTTAAGCAATTTTTGGTGGGACTTATTTCGCTTTTAAAAGTGGGACTTATTTCGTGGGTGTTATTTCATAGACCCTAAAAAAGGTACTAAAATATTGTTTCACAACTTTCCTCATTTTTATGAGAAATGTTGCATGAAGCTTGATAATGGAGACAAAATCGGTACAAATTCGGTACAAAATATATACAAATTTGGTACAAAATTAGTAAAAAAAAGTTGCAAAAATATATTTCCACAACTTTCCTCCTTTTTTGAGAAATGTTGATAATCGGTACAAAATTGGTAAAAATGGATACAAGTTTGGTACAAAATCAGTATAAAAAAAGTACAAAAATATTTTTTCAAACTTTCCTCCTTTTTATGAGAAACTCTGAATGGAGCTATATAATTAAGACAAAATCAATGCAAAATCAATACGAATTCGGTACAAAATCAATGTAAAAACGGTACAAAAATATTTTTCACAACTTTCATACTTTTTTATAAGAAATGTTGAATGAAGCTTGATAGTAGGGCTCTAGATACCCGGGTATCGAGCAATTCGAGCTGATCGTTTTTGTTTAAAGCCCGTTTGTTGTTCAAATGCCCGTACAAACATTCGAGCATTCGAGCTTACAAACATAAAAAATGTGTATAGAAAAAACAAAAATAAAAACAACTACATATGAAGAAGAAAAGAAATAATAACCAAAAGAAAAAAACAAACTTCAAAATGCCCGAATTGTTCAAATGCCCGTACAAACATACGGGTAATAAACAAACAAACGACTGTTCGAGCATTTGAACAACATTTGTTCGGGCTACTCGAAAATGTTCAAAAAAAATCTGGAGCTCTACTTGATAGTAAGACAAATCGCTACAAAGATTTTTTTCTTTATATTAATTAAATATTTACCAGGGACCGTAATCATTATGAGTTTTATAATAAAAATCGCCATTTAATCATTATATGTTGAGTTTTTTTACATTTCATCAAAAATAATCATTATTTTTTTAGTTTTATTTTTTTGATCAAAAATAAAACTTATTCCTTGAGTGATATATTTATCGCTCAGAAATAATCATTATTTTTTGAGTTTTATTTTTTTGATCAGAAATAACACTTATTCCTTGAGTGATATATTTATCGTTCAAAAATAATCATTATTGTGTGAGTTTTATTTTTTTCGATCAAAAATATCACTCATTCACGAAGTTATGTCGATGGGAATTTTTTAGTAATTATGTTCTAGAGCACTTCAGAGAAAATTTGAGTTTTTCGACCTAAGCAAAAAAATAAAACTCAAAGAATAATTTTTATTTCTGAGCGATAAATATATCACTCAAGGGATAAGTGTTATTTTCGATCAAAAAAATAAAACTCAAAAAATAATGATTATTTCTGAGCGATAAATATATCACTCAAGGAATAAGTTTTATTTTTGATGAAAAAAATAAAACTCAAAAAATAATGATTATTTTTGATTTTTATGGATATCGCTTAAAATTTTTCGATCCTAGTGGATTCGGATAGTGCTCTTCCAGACATGCACACACGCGAACTCAATACTCTTCTACGATGTTTGCAAGTATTTGATTTTTTTCACTGAAAATATAACGAATAATGATTATTATGGGTCCCTGATATTTACACACTAACAAAAAACGGCTAAGTATCATTCTCATAAAAAAAAAAAACACTTCTCTTCTCATCCTTAAAGTGAACAACAAATTGAAATCAGTGAAGTGGAATAGAGCGCATTTGCCTTATCTCATTGATCAGTGAAATGAATAAAAAGATTGTTTTGACTTTTTGCTATGGCACTTGACAGGCTAACTGGCGATTATTTGCATAAATACATATGTATTATTATTACGTACACTCCCACATATGTTAGCAGTTGACACAAAAAACGTAGGAAAAAAGCGAAAGCAACCAAATCATTGCACATTTCAACAAACACAGAAACGAATAGCTGAAAATAGCAATTCAGTGATTGCGGCGATATTTTCTTCTTTTTTCAACAAATTTACCTTTTTTTATGTACTCAACTTCAAGTTTTTTTTGCCTTGAACTTCACTTTTTTGCAACCTCCAATTGTGAAAATCTATTATTTCAACAATTTTTTTGCTCCCCATTACTTGCTCCATATATGTCTGTACATAAATAAGTTCAATACAATAGTTGCTGGAGCAAAGCATTTTAAGAGGAAAAAAACTTCTATACACATTTCTACTATTTATTTATTATCTCCACATTTGCGTTGTTCTTGTCACGCTTAAATACTCAACGCCGAGATAAAACGTTGCCTTGCCTCTGTGTGCTTTTGTGCTCACCGAAGCTGCAAATTTATTTGATATGCGATAAAAATCATCATCATTGCATAATAAATAAATAATGAATGAATTAATGAATGAATGGAATGGAATGAACGAATATGTTCAAAGTGTATGAA
Organism: Urophora cardui; assembly: GCA_960531455.1. Classification (NCBI taxonomy): domain Eukaryota; kingdom Metazoa; phylum Arthropoda; class Insecta; order Diptera; family Tephritidae; genus Urophora; species Urophora cardui. The sequence continues at coordinate 156,860,971 of OY482672.1, read as the reverse complement.
TATCGATTTGTAGTATGTATGTACATATGTAGGTGTGTGTTCTTTATTTATGCCTCTATGCTCTTGCAAATGGTATGAGATATGGCATTCATGGTTGAATGAATTTGTATGAAATGGCAAATGGCAATAAACAAAACAAACAACAAACAAAGAAGCGCCGTAAAGTATGCTAAGCAAAAAAACAAAAGGTGCGCTGACGCCAAAGATGTCGCTGTTGCCCTCACTGACGGCCTGCGTTGCTACTTGTGCGCCATTTCGTTTGTGGTTCAACTGTTATACCCAGCTGTACTACTCAGTATTCCGTACTTGAAACTTGATATTTGGTATTCGGGTGTTTGTATTTTGTATTCGGTACTCGGAATTTGGTATTTGATTTTTTAATATTTGGTATTTAGTAATTGGTATTCAATATTTTTATACTCAGCTGTACTAGTACACAGAGTATTATAGTTTTAATCACATAACGGTGGATTGTAACACCATAAAATAATCGAGATAGATATTGACTTATATATATCAAATTTATCAGGGTGAAAAAAGAAATCGATTGAGCCATGTCCGTCCGTCTGTCCGTCTGTCCGTCCGTCTGTCTGTCTGTACGCATGATAACTCGCGCAAAAATTTAAATATTTTGATGAAATTTGGAATGCAAGTTGGTATCAAGACTGGAACGGATGGTGGAACGGATGGTATTGAAAATGGACCAAATCGGACCATGACCACGCCCACCTCCCCTATATAGTAAAAATCGGAAATTTGGTATCTCAGTCACTAATAGAGCTAGAGTGATAAAATTTCACCCACGTGTGGAGCTCAGGCCCTTATGAAGAAATTTGGTGAGATTTTGAAAAATGGGCGGTGCCACGCCCACTTATTAAGGGCCAAACATTGAAAGTTTTTTATGTCATAACTCAGAAACCGTTGAAGATATATCGATGAAATTTGGTAGGCGTTATATACTTACTTAGGCAAATGTTTGGACGAAAAATTGCCAAAATCGGTTAACGACCACGCCCACTTTTATATATGGGTATTATAAAGTGACCTAATAAAAACATTTTAAGCGATATCTCTGTTAAATATAAAGGTATATCATTGAAATTTTATGGCAGGAGTCCAACTGCGGATATAAAACGAAAAGCACAAAAAATTTGGAAAATGGGCGTGGCACCGCCTCTTTTTAGAAGCAGGAATATACGAGATTTCTGAGCCCATAACTCGACAAATAATCTAAATATAATGACGAAACTTGGTGTGTACACTTTTACTAGTTGTGGTAATATATGTTCAAAATTTTAGCGAAATCGGCTGGCGACCACGCCCACTTTTATATATGGGAACTATAAAGGGGCCTAATAAAAATATTTTAAGCGATATCTTTGTCAAATATAAAGATAATTCATTCAAATTTTGTGGCATGAGTTCCACAATAGACCGGAAACAAAAAATAGGAAAATTTGGAAAATGGGCGTGGCACCGCCTCTTCTTAGACAAAGGAATATACGAAATTTCGGAGCCCATAACTCGACAAATAATTGAGACATTAAGACGAAACTTGGTTTATACACTTTGATAACTTGTGCTAATAGACACGCAAAAATTTATTCAAATCGGTTTATGACCACGCCTACTTTTTAACAAAGATATTTCTGGAACACCCTTTGGAAATTTGTAACGTGACATCTTTGTAACTAGAAGTCATAAAGGAATGAAATTATGCACAAAGAATAATATTCATATGCTTAGTTGGATGACTGATAAAAATGTTAAAAATGGGCGTGGCTACGCCCACTTTATGCAGCACTCGCTTTATATAAAATACAACGTGTTTTCATCAAACGCAAACAAAGAATGAAACCATACAGCTGAGTATCTAATGTTCGATTCCACTCAAACTTAGGCTTCCTTACTTGTTTTGTTAAATATTTCATGACATATATACATATATGTGTGTTTAATAAAATAGCTTTACAAACTTACAAAGGCATATGTGTGTATTTAAAAGCCTTAGAGGTGCAGAAATGATAATAATAATAAATATTCAATAGAATTTCGTTGTGTAGCAACAAAAAACAATGAAGAAATGTGAAGAGCAGCTATTCTTAGAAAGAAACAAAAATAAGACAGATATGATGACAGAAATGAAGCGCGATAATACTTAACAAAGCGTCACAATAAAATAAGCGCATAAATAAAGTTATTACAAAACGACACCAATTAGTTTAAAATGCATGTATGTATGTATGTGCGAAGATCAAAAAGCGTCTGAAAACGAACAGCAAATTTTCAGAATTTCACAAGTTTCAAATACGCCCCCACAAAAATACGCTCCCTCAAAAATTCACATTTTGTATGAAATCAATTATTTCCAAAAAAAAAAGTAAGGCCTATGCGTCTTTAAAGCCATTTTATTAACACTTAACAGCTAATTATTATATTAATATTTTACAACTATTAAATACAACTTTTTGGAAACAAAACAAACATTCGCGTTTACAAGCAAAATCGCTGCCACTTAAGCTTAACAACACAAGATGATAAATTATATTAAAAAACTGAAAACTAAGTAAATCATTTAAATGAAAATATCAGAGAAACAAAAGCAATGATAATACATTTTTGAAAACATGAGCGAAACAGTCATCAAACTGTGAACAGCAACGAGCAACAAACATTCATCAAAAGTGGCTGCGCACTGCACCCGCCCTACACCGCACCACAGCAATCAAATAAATGGTAAATGTCAATCACGCAGCATAAATCATTTGTCAGTGGACTTTGTTGCCACATGCCACATACTTACAATACATGATGTGTGTGTGGAGTAATAAAAATTCAAATATACCCAGTCGGCCAAGAGGTAATACAAATCATCAATACTTTCCTCCTTAACATTTCCTTTAGGAAACATAACAATTTCCATGACTATGTCCCATGACTATCGCACAGCGATGACCGACTTCACACAAATCACTTTGTATAGTAAATAAGCAATGAAGTGAAAATTGTTCGTAAGCTTTCGGGCTTCCACCCCAAACCATAAACACTGCTGTTAGAGCGTTAAACATGTAATAAAATTAAGGAAAATACTACTTGAACTCTCAACTGAGAAGGTGGTTACTCGCACCGAAAAATTTTATTCTTTTATCTATATAATAATAATAATAATAATAATAATAATAATAATAATAATAATAATAATAATAATAATAATAATAATAATAATAATAATAATAATAATAATAATAATAATAATAATAATAATAATAATAATAATAATAATAATAATAATAATAATAATAATAATAATAATAATAATAATAATAATAATAATAATAATAATAATAATAATAATAATAATAATAATAATAATAATAATAATAATAATAATAATAATAATAATAATAATAATAATAATAATAATAATAATAATAATAATAATAATAATAATAATAATAATAATAATAATAATAATAATAATAATAATAATAATAATAATAATAATAATAATAATAATAATAATAATAACAATAATAATAATAATAATAATAATAATAATAATAATAATAATAATAATAATAATAATAATAATAATAATAATAATAATAATAATAATAATAATAATAATAATAATAATAATAATAATAATAATAATAATAATAATAATAATAATAATAATAATAATAATAATAATAATAATAATAATAATAATAATAATAATAATAATAATAATAATAATAATAATAACAATAATAATAATAATAATAATAATAATAATAATAATAATAATAATAATAATAATAATAATAATAATAATAATAATAATAATAATAATAATAATAATAATAATAATAATAATAATAATAATAATAATAATAATAATAATAATAATAATAATAATAATAATAATAATAATAATAATAATAATAATAATAATAATAATAATAATAATAATAATAATAATAATAATAATAATAATAATAATAATAATAATAATAATAATAATAATAATAATAATAATAATAATAATAATAATAATAATAATAATAATAATAATAATAATAATAATAATAATAATAATAATAATAATAATAATAATAATAATAATAATAATAATAATAATAATAATAATAATAATAATAATAATAATAATAATAATAATAATAATAATAATAATAATAATACAATGGCGCTATTATAACTCTGACGAGTTTTATGGCCGAGCTTCTCTCCCAATTCGAGGTGTGCTCCTTTTTGTTTTTCCTACTAATTGGGTGGACCTACAGTTTTATGCCGCCTCCGAATGGCGAATGCATTTTTTGTGAGAAGCTTTTTCATGGCAGAAATACTCTCGGAGGGTATACCGCCCACTGCCGAGAGCTGACCGCTGCTCTTAAAAAACCCAATAATTTGATTTTTACTAATTAGAAAAATTGTTTTGGTGTTTTGCTCGGACCGTGGTTTGAACCCGAGACCTCTGGCATAGCAGGCGAGCACTCTACCCACTGCACCACAGAGGCCTACATTCTATATAATACAACCTCTTAAATAAATTTTATTACTGACACTAATATAAAAATTTATATGGCTTCCTTATTTCACTGAAAAAAAAAAAAAACATTATCCTTCCAAAAATCGGGAGCTCTCAAATATGTTCTTACATTTTGTACTAAAATTCAAATAAACTCACTGTAATAAAACCCCACACATGTCGGACGAATAGACATCCCAGCAGTATTCGAGGTAAGGAGGTGCGCATTCAGTAGAATAACTATTCAGTATGAAAAATATTTTAAAACTGGGTTAAAAAATCATTGAAAATTAACTGAAGACGCAGTGAGCACATCAGAGCTTCGAATTTTTCCTTAACTGAAGGTGCAGTGTACTCGTTTTTCCTGTGGACATGCAGAAACTCTCCCTTTTCGTTTAGCAGTTTTTAGCTTTTTTGATTTTTTATATAAAAACGAAAGAGAAAGTTCTGATTTTCGAGCTACATCGCTACTGAATATTCCGTAGGAAACATGTGCTGGCTTCCAGCTGATCAATACTGCTGGGATGCTGCTACGCTTTGCTTTCGCTTTGTCCCTTTGTCATGCATGAAAAGTATGTCAACTGTTTATTTAGATTTTTTCTATTTTATTAACACGCTTTTATTAGCTTCACTTGTATGTATGTATGTATGTAACTTCATCCCATCCTAAAAGTTGCAACATTTAGTTTAACTCAATTATTATTTTTTTGGAAAATTCAATTTACTTTTGTTGTGTTCTCTTCCTCTATTATTTCTATTCACCTCCGGATTCGAAACATGAGATCAATATGACACTCAACCCAACGACATCATATAGTGTGACATTCAACATTATATTCCATCCATCATTGAGGCTTTTAAGTTACCTTTCTTCAAAATAGCCTCTATGAATCTCATTCAATTCACTCCCGTATGCAAGCCAATAAGTAGCAAGCTTTCTGTTTTGTTGCATTTGCAAAGAAAAAACAACATGTACATACATACGTATGCGAAGAACTGGTTTTGTTTGTTCAAATTCTATTTATAGCACTTATAGCACGGTTGCCGAACTTGGTAATTACCAAAATAGGTTATTTTTTCGCTGTTGGTTTCTTGGTAACTTTCACATGTGTTTGGCAATTTTTATTTTCTCAAGAAGTTTTTTACCATTCCTGGTATACAAGAAAAATATGGAAGTGAATAGGACAATGAGAATATTTTGGAGCGCTGACTGTTCATTGTGAATATACACAGGCAAATAAAGAAGAGCATATCTCCGATTAAAAATAGAAATAGTTTTGCTTCGATGCACATAGTACATATTAGTTGATATTTTTTCGTTTAGGCTTCATTTTTGAGCTCTCATGACCAATGTTTTTTTTTTTATAAGGAAAAAATGTATGTGAAAAGTAATATTTTTGGTACAAGTTATAAATACATATGTACAATTCGACTGATGTAGATCTATTTCGTAGATCACCACATCCCTACATCAGACTTCTTTTTACTTTTATTCTTGCGTCCGCATAAAACATCCTTTAATGAAAAATTTCACTAAAAAGTTAAAAATAAATAATAGCTTAAAAAAACTAAAAAACACGCTTTAATCTTAAAAATCGTACTAAAATTGAGAAATAATTTAATTAGAAACAAAATGATGAACGAAAATATAAGTATTTAAGGAAAAGCGTGGGGCTGCTCAATAATATTTGAACATGAAAATATTCGATTCGTACAACTAGTACAAAAATATACCTAGTTGCGAAATTAAAGAGTACGATATATGAAATCTCAAAAAAGTCAAAATCAAAATATTAGTAAAAAAAAAACAGCGATTTTAAATATTTTTTGACATACTGAGCACCCTACGCTTTTCCTTAAATACTTAAATTTTCGTTCATTATTTTGTTTCTAATTAAATTATTTCTCAATTTTTAGTACGATTTTTAAGATTAAAGTGTGTTTTTTAGTTTTTTTAAGCTATTATTTATTTTGATTTTATGGTTATTCCTATAGCTATGGCTATGGCTTTGGCTACTGCTACTGCTATTATTATTGTTATTCTTATAGTTGTTGTTGTCACGGCGCGCATGCATGTGCTGAGCGCTGAATTGACACGAATAAATGAATGAAATACAGGCTGATGGGCACGAACAATGGTGGACTTAGATATGTGTATGCATGTTTATGCATGTTTTATTAAGCCAAAAAAGAATAAATAAAATAAAAACAAAGCTTTAACTATTTGACCACGAGTATAACAAGTTGAACATTAAAATAAAGGACCTCGTCAACATGTGTTGAATATTGTATTTCAATGCATATAATAAAAGAAGCAATAAAAGTAATATTAAAGTGATTCACATGAGATTTGGGATTTTTTAAAGCCGTTTACTTAGCTGTCTTATTGGCAGTGTCACAAATATAACTATGGCGTTTTTGATAACATACATAAATACCTATTTATATCACAGCCAACTATAAGTAAATGCTAATTTATTAAGGAAATTTTATTATAAGGCAATAAAAGTCCATATAACCCCTTACTAAGCAACCAGATAAGCTTTCTTTCCTATAGAGAATAAACACTAAATAATCCGTTATTATAAAGAATTATCTAAGCTTTATTTCACATGGCGAATAAGCCTTTTAAATAAGGTTTCCTCTCAGAGGGAGAAAGAGGGTTGTAGGTACTTGTGGCCTGATGATATCAACACAGGAAAATAAGCCTTATAAATAAATAATAAGCCTTTGTAAATAACACTTAATACGCCTTAGCAAATTTTAGGCATTATTTTATAAGCCTTATCATCAATTGAAATAAGTCTTAAAGAAGATGTAGATTTTTTTGCAGAGCAAAAAAAGGCAAACTAAAATGTGGTTAAGCATTTACTCAACTCAATTGATTTCTAAAGGACTAACGTGATCCAATTAATGGCAAATATAGGACAAAACAAAAAAAAAAAATTGCTGTAAAATATTTTGTAAAAAAATATTTTGTAAAAAATGAAAATTAATTTCTGCGACGTTTGGGTGCTCTTGCTTAACCTAGGCTATATGGCTTAGGCGTAGTTAAAGATTATTTTTCTAACATTATAAGGGCTATAATTTGCGATAGCAACGGTAGTAATAAGTCTGATCTAAAAGATGTAAAAATGTTCAGAAAAGATGAAGAGCTTTAAAATCTTTAAAATGATGCATTTATTACATTTTATATTTTTTCTTTGATAACAAAAAAAATCGTAAACTATAATACGATATAAAAAATTGACGAGCAAACTAATGCAACCACAAGTAAAACCAAATTAAATTATGTGGCAACATTAAATGCGGCTGCTGCCAATAAGTAGAAACCAGCCAGCAACAATTTATATGTAAGCACTTTGTATGTAAGAGTTTATATGTTTGTAGGTATGTATATTTTTCTCTGCCTGTTTATTGCAGCTAAAATGTCATTTTATACACATCATATTAGCACTGACTTAGTCATTGGCGCACACAAGGGGGGGTTTTGGGGTTAAAACCCCCCCAAAATTTGACAGCACCATAAAAAAATAATTTTATAAAAGATGGTACATGCACAAATATTTGATTAAATACATGTTGTAAAATCTATGAATATTCGTTTATGTACATTGCGAATGTTTGTCAACAACTACTGATTATGTTTATAAACAAGCAGTGTGGAGACATTTCCCTAAAAGCATGCTGTGGATATTAGCTGAGGTTTGTTATACTCAGCTGTATTAGTACACAGAGTATTAAAGTTTTAATCACATAACGGTGGATTTTAACCAGGGACCGATTTTAATCGTTATTTCCATTTCTTCGGATGAAAAAATCATTATGGAAACTTCGTTAACAATAAAATACAAGTATGCCGATACAATGATTTTAGCACATTCTATACAAATATGAGCCCATCTTTATTCCAAAGATTTTTATTTTTTAAATTTTTAAATAACCATTATTTACGATTTTTATTTTTTCGATCAAAAATAATTTTTATTATTGAATTTAAATTTTTCCGATGAAACTTGATCGATATTTTATGATTTTTATTTTTTCGATCAAAAATAATTGTTATAATTGGATTTAAATTTTTCCGATCAACTTTAATCAATATTTTTTTATTTTTTCTCCGATCATAGTAAACTTTTTCAAACGTTAGTGAATCCTATATTTGATGGCTTGAAGTTGACGATTGTGCCAACATTGGTGCAGTTCTATTTGAGAAGAAAATTTGCAAAAAAAAAAAAAGTTTTTGGAGTTTATTATAATCGGAAAAATTTAAATCCAATAATAAAAATTATTTTTGATCGAAAAAATAAAAATCATAAAATATCGATCAAATTTCATCGAAAAAATAAAAATCAAATTATAACGATTAAAAATGATTTTTTTTATAAAAATGATAATCGTTACGGTCCCTGATTTTAACAGAATGAAATAATCGACATAGATATAGACTTATATATATCAAAATGATGATAGTGGCCGCTGTGGTGCAGTGGGTAGAGTGCTCGCCTGCTATGCCAGAGGTCTCGGGTTCAAACCACGGTCCGAGCCAAACAAATTTTTCTAATTAGTAAAAATCCAATTATTGGGTTTTTTAAGAGCAGCGGTCACCTCTCGGCAGTGGGCGGCATACCCTCCGAGAGTATTTCTGCCATGAAAAAGCTTCTCACAAAAAATGCATTCGCCGTTCGGAGCCGGCATAAAACTGTAGGTCCACCCAATTAGTAGGAAAAACAAAAAGGAGCACACCTCGAATTGGGAGAGAAGCTCGGCCATAAAACTCGTCAGAGTTATAATAGCGCCATTGTATTATATTATTATATCAAAATGATCAGGGTGAAAAGAGAAATCGATTGAGCCATGTCCGTCCATCCGGCCGTCTGTCCGTCCGTCTGTCAACACTCTAACTCGCGCAAAAATTGAGATATTTTGATGAAATTTGAAATGCAAGTTGGTATCGAGACTGGGACGGTTGGTATTGAAAATGGGCGTAATCGGACCATGACCACGCCCACTTTTCCTATATAGAAAAAATCGGAAATTTGGTATCTCAGTCACTAATATAGCTGGAGCGATGAAATTTTACCCACGTGTTGTGCTCAGGCCCCTATGAAGAAATTTGATAAAATTTTGGAAAATGGGCGGTGGCACGCTCACTTATTAAAGGTCAAACATTGAAAGTTTTATAGGTCATAACTCAGAAACCGTAGCAGATATATCGACGAAATTTGGCAAGCGTAATTTACTTACTTAGGAAAATGTTTGGACGAAAAATTGCCAAAATCGATTGACGACCACGCCCAAATTTATATATGGGAACTATTAATGGGCCTAATAAATATATTTTAATCGATATCTTTGTCAAATATAAAGATACTATGTCATTGAAATTTTGTGCCATAAATACAACTATAGACATAAAACAAAAAATAGAAAAATGTTGGGAAATGGGCGTGGCACTGCCTCTTTTCAGACAAAGGAATCTACGAGATTTCGGAACCCATAACTCTACAAATAATTAAGATGTTATGACGAAAATCAGTTTTTACACTTTAATAACTTGTGGTAATACATGCTCAAAAATTTTACGAAATCGGTTTATGACCACGCCTACTTTTTAACAAAGATATTTCTGGAACACCCTTTGGGAATTTGTAACGTGACATCTTTGTAACTAGAAGTCATAAAGGTATGAAATTTTGCACTAACAATAATATTTATGTACATATATGCTTAGTTGGATGATTGATAAAAATTTTGAAAATGGGCGTGGCTGCGCCCACTTTATGCGGCACTCGATTCGTATAAAATACACCTTAATCGAACAAACGCAAACAAACAATGAAAGAATACAGCTGAGTATCTAATGTTCGATTCCACTCGAACTTAGGATTCCTTACTTGTTAGTTTTAGTTTAAATACAGAGAAAATGCAATGAATTGAGATTTAAAAGGTGCCTTTGTTTAAGGTGTGCATACGTAGGTCCACTCCCCAAACATAAATTTAAGTAAAAATTGTCTGGACGAGTTTTAATTTTTTTTTAATAATTTTCCGTTAGATATTGAAAACCCCCCCAAAATATTTTTCTGTGTGCGCCACTGGACTTAGTACAAGCGCATAGAAAATCAATCAGGAACATATGTTGCCACACGCCAACCACATTATCATACATACAATCTACAAATATATTTTTGCTTGCAACAAACACAACAACGCAACGCAACACAATTTTCAATTGCCAATTGTCAGCAACATTTTGCGTTGCCGGGCAAGAAACGGGTGTTGAGGAAGTGGAGTAACATTTGTGCAACATGCAACATGGAGAAAATGAGAAAATAAAAGCAAATAGGAAAAGGAAATATGCAAATATGTACATATGAAGTGCGAATGAAATGAGTGAGCGAGTGTGACTAAAACGATAAAAGAATAGATGATGAAGTGCGAGAAATATTAGTGAGGGGAGTGAAGGTATAAGTGAAGTCTGCTGATAATGCAAAATAGCAATTTGCACTTACTGTCAGCTGGTTGTAAAAATAGACATGAAGGCAGCTTTAGAGCTTATCAGAGGATGTTTATAGGCGCCAATGGTTACAATTTTGCTACATGTAAAGAAAGGCAAAAAGTGAAAATGAGGAAGGGAATTGATTTTTGTAAGCATAAAATACAAAATTCAATTACCGAGTCGATATCGAAGTAAATAAGTAACAGCCGGAAAACAGCGAACGTAATTTTTTTTTTTGAGTCTTCGAGCTTCGAAATTCAGAGAACAAAAAGTGGTAGTGCCAGATCGGTGGTACGCTCCTCCAAGCGATCTCGTCTACTGTGTACACGCCCTAAGAAGCGAAGGTATGTGTCTCTGAAATAATGGGAGTATTAACGTGATACTGCCTGATAGGAAAACATGCGAGAGGGTAGCTGCTTCCTATTGCAGATGCTGCAGAAGTTGGAAGGATAGCAAGGAGCATCAGCAGACGGTTGAACTACATATCTGCAACTTCCCGGCGCTTAGAGGCGCTGGACAACGCATCTTAGGCGCTCTCTTCCTTGATGGCACAAAGTCGCAAATATGAACATAAAAGATTTGATGAGCTTCATCAGGCCTTCAAACTGGTGCAGAAAGAAGGAGCGAACTGTTCTCGTGTTACCACAATACGGCTATACACTGGTCACTGGCTATTGTGGCAGCCGCTTTAATCTAATCTAACCTAACTTTCGCTTGCAACACGCATACCTACCGCTTTATTTGCCTCACATTATATTTTTCATATTTTCATTACTTCATATTTTTTTTATTATTGCTATGTTTTGGTTTGGTCACTAGTGGCCATAAAATAATTATTTTTAGTGTCTTTCACTGCCATTGCACATTTTACGTTACACATTTGGCATGGCATTTTGTGTTGCCTGTCATTCGCAAGCGTTGCCATGCGGAAAATTGATAATGCCAAGCAATAATGCGTTCATGTGCGGCAAATTTGCAACAACAACAACAAGAAGGCAAAAAAACATAAACTTTGCCAATAACTGCTTTTATGCGAGCGAAAAATAAAGGCAGCGCCTAAAACAGCAACAACAACAATAGTATAGAAAAATTACTGCGCCGAAGTTCCCAAATATTGAAAATATTTGGTCCAAATAATCGCAACAGAAAATTTCATGGTTGAGAAAATGTGAGCTAAATGCAAGTAAAATGCTACTAAAACAACAACAACAAACGAAGCTGAGAATAACAATAAAACGCAAAATCAAGTCATTATTGCAACAATAATAAAAAGCAAAAATTTATTGTGTAGCAACAACAATGGCAATTTGGTTAATTTTCTGCAACAACGCAGCGCAACTTTTTCTCTATGCAATAAATTTTTGGCTCTGGATTTTGTGGCTTTAATAAAAATCTGATCGATTTTCATTTAATTTTCCATATGTGTGTGTGCAGTCTACAATTATACAATATTTGCTCATCAATCCTTGTATTTATTACCATTGTTTTACAGCGTGTCTACACGAGACGTATGTGCTAATGCTTTCTTCTATACATATATACAAAAGCTCTTGCATATTTCAAGGCGTGCTGTTCGATTATTATTTTCCTAGTGAAATTTTGTGGCGAACAATTTTTTGGAACATCTCTAGCGACCTTGAAAATACTGTTTTTTTCAGAGTCTCTAAAATAGGCTTCAAAATTACCACTTAATGGCGATGTTAGCCGTTTAAACTATTCTACGAAATTATAGCTCGTGAAATTTTACTTTATGTTTCCAAACAACATATTTCTATACGATATGTACTTTAAACCTTTTTTCCTTTACTTAAAAATCACTCAGATTTTAAGTCGCAAATTTTACGTTTTGGGTGTTTTACTCTATGGATCTGTGTGTGAATTATTGCTCACGCAGACAACAATCCTCAATTTGTATCACAGTGCTAACGAACCCTTTATCGAATTATTTGGATAGTCATACATACATATTTAGTATATTTTCCAGCTCTCCCCTCCCCTCCTTCCACTTCTCTTTTGGAGCCGCATCGATTTATCATAAATACTTTTAAAACACAATTTCCGCTCCCTCATGCGGTTGGTGTGGTAAATTTTTTTTTTTGTTTATGAGTTTATGTTTGTTGTTGTTGCTAGTATATACAAACACAGCCACATGCAATAGCCATTAAATGAATAATTACAAAAAAGCTATGGCTTTCACACACTAAGTTATATACATACATAGATTGGTTTTATTGATGTGGTTGAAAGTGTGGAGTGCTTGTAAAATTTTCTACAGCATTTTTGGGTTATGCGCATATGTGTGTGTGTGCTATTTACATGCATGTGTTTACTTGCACATTAAATGCAAAGCAAATTAAAATGTTTTGACTTAGATTTATGAGTGTTCATTAATTTTGCCATCGTAAATGCTAAATAATGTTAAAGAGAAATAAATAGTGACTGTATTTATTGAAAAGTGTAAATTGTTGTTTGATTTGAGTTTAGCAGACTTTTTTTGTTCTTGTTTATGAACTTTCAAACCGTATGCATAGAATTTTATGCTTTTTTGCATGTAAATACGGCAATATGCGCGGCTAAGCAGCGGAGTCCACAATTGCTCGGTTATTTCTCTTTGGGATGAGTGCCAGAATTTGAATTTTACTTTTTGAATTTGAATTGTAATTTTTTTAACTTAAATTTTAATTTTCTTAATATGAATTATAATTTTTTTAAATGAATTGTAATTTCCTGATTTTTAATTTTAATTTTCTGGATTTTGAATTTTAATTGCAATTTTTTAACTTGAATTGTAATTTTTAGAATTTGAATTGTAATTTTTAGAATTTTAATTGTAGTTTTTTAAATTTGAATTGCATTTTTTTTAAATTGAATTGTAATTATAATTTGATTTGTAAATTGAAAGTTTATAGAAAATAGAATTGTAATTTCCTGGTTTTGAATTTTAATTTTATGGATTTGAATTGTAATTTTAGAATTGTTTTTTTAACTTAAATTGTAATTTTTAGAATTTGAATTGTAGTTTTTGAATTTGAATTGTAATTCTTAAAATTTTAATTGTAATTTTAAAAAATTTTATTGTAATTGTATTTTTTAATTTGAGTTGTAATTTTTTGAAATAGAATTGTAATTATAATTTGATTTGTAAATTGAAAGTTTATAGAAAATAGAATTGTAATTTCCTGGTTTTGAATTTTAATTTTCTGGATTTGAATTGTAATTTTTAGAATTTGAATTGTTTTTTTTTAACTTGAATTGTCCTTTTTGAATTTGAATTGTAATTCTTTTAACTTAAATTTTAATTTTCTGAATATGAATTATAATTTTTTAAAACGAATTGTAATTTCCTGATTTTTAATTTTAATTTTCTGGATTTTGAATTTTAATTGCAATTTTTTTAACTTGAATTGTAATTTTTAGAATTTGAATTATAATTTTTAGAATTTGAATTGTAATTTTTAGAATTTTAATTGTGGTTTTTTAAATTTGAATTGTATTTTTTTTTTAATTGAATGTAATTATAATTTGATTTGTAAATTGAAAGTTTATAGAAAATAGAATTGTAATTTCCTGGTTTTGAATTTTAATTTTCTGGATTTGAATTGTAATTTTAGAATTGTTTTTTTTTTTTAACTTGAATTGTAATTTTTAGAATTTGAATTGTAGTTTTTGAACTTGAATTGTAATTTTTAAAATTGTAATTGTAATTTTAAAAAATTTTATTGTAATTGTATTTTTTAATTTGAGTTGTAATTTTTTGAAATAGAATTGTAGTTATAATTTGATTTGTAAATTGAAAGTTTATAGAAAATAGAATTGTAATTTCCTGGTTTTGAATTTTAATTTTCTGGATTTGAATTGTAATTTTTAGAATTTGAATTGTTTTTTTTTAACTTGAATTGTAATTTTTTGAATTCGAATTGTAGTTTTTGAACTTGAATTGTAATTTTTAGAATTTTAATTGTAATGTTTAAAAATTCTATTGAAAATTTTTTAATTTGAAATGTAATTTTTTGAAATTGATTTGTAATTTTTTTTAAATTGAGTTGTAATTTTTTTAATTTGAATTGTAATTAGAATTTGATTTGTAAATTGAAAGTTTATAGAAAATATAATTGTAATTTTTAAACAGAATTGTAATTTTTTTTTAATTCGAATTGTAATTTTTTTTGAGTTGTAATTTAAATTGTAATTTTTTAATTCGAATTGTAATTTCTTGAACTCGAATTGTAATTTTCTAAATTTGAATTGTAATTTTCTTTATTTGAGTTGTAACTTCGCACATCATGAGAGCGTAAATGGTCTAAATAACTTAAAAGAGTGCCAAATATCACAATCAATGGAAAATTAGTTTTTCTTAAATTGAGTTCATCACATGTCATTTGCTATGTAAGAAAGAAAAGAAGAATAAAAAAATGGAAAAAATCTAACATCTTCATATGTTTGATGTATGTCATATTTCCACTCACATACACACACACTCTTAACACACAAGTTAAGAGAACCTTTCTGTTTTAAACATATTGGCACATACAACATACAAATCCCACATTTCTATACATATATGGAATAAATATAATACAAATTCAATCAAATTTAAATTGAACGTATTCCAATTTTTCAATAAGTCACTCATTTGCACACTAAATGAACACACAAGCAGCAGCGACAACAACAACAGCCACAGCAATATACAGAGCAATAGACCCACAACAACAAATTGATAGACAGTTACAACAGCTGGTACAAATGATTAATATGTCGATGGAAAGAAGAAGAAAAAATGAAAATAAAAAATGGAATAAAATGAAATGATCCCTTTTTCACACATAATACAGCATGATAAAAAATCGTAGAAAAAAGGCAAAATGCTGGCATGAAATGAACAACAAAATTTATTTACGCCAAATCACTTTACGAGCTGATAACTGCGCATTGAAATGCCTTTTGTAAAATAAAGCGATTTTTGCATAGAAAAGGGTAACACTAAACCACTAAATAAAGCAAAGCCAACCAAATCAACAGCAAGCAAGAAAGAACTTAGAAATATCAAGTATTAAGTTACTTTATGCCACAAACAAACGCCAAATGCGCGCTGATTGAATTTTAAATGCGTATAAAATAATATGTAAATATGCATTTACTAGCAAGTGTGTGCTTTATACACAAAAGGCTAAGTATTTGGCAGTAACTCAACTCATCTATCACTTTAGTCTATGCATTATTTTTATGTTTTTGTGTGTAACATATCAATTTACTTGCGTATCTAGACGTATATGTACATATGTAGGTATGGTAGTCTAAAGTTACAAAAATATCCATTTTTTCTCAAATAATATTTTCACATGCTCACCATGCGCCAAATTTGTCATTGCCATTGAAAAAGAGTAGATAAAATCGATTTTGGATATACCAAAGCAAACCAATTCAATAAGAGTAAATATGTAGCATACATTCAGGCGCAGAGCTCTTTTACGCTCAAAATATATGTAGCGAATACTTATACATAAAAGCACATACAATGTAAGCACTACTTACAATAAAAATATATGCATGCTTGCATAGATATACACATTTTTGTACATGAATACGCCCTCTATTTTTTTACACACTTTTTGGCACCCGAAATTGATTGATACGCCCGCCATTCGCTTTCATTCCATGCCATTTCGCTGCGCCAATGAGCTGCGAAAATATGAATTTCAATAACTCGCCTGCGGGCGAAAGCCGTGGATGATGTGTGTGAGGGTGGTTGGGCTGCTGTTGTTTTTATTGCTTGTGTTGTTGTTGTGCTTTTTTTTTTTTTTGTAATACATACCAGGGGCAACCGTATTTACAGTCACCAGTGCACTTTATGCTCAATTTGTAAAGACACACACTTAAGCACTTGTGCGCGAAAAGTACAAAAATAATATTGGCAACAAAATTACATATTGACGTACATACATATGTAAATATATCAATCTGTATGTATGTATATAAGTAAAGGCACATAAATGTAAATGTCTCTTGCATATTCACAATTTTGTTGAAAGTTTTAAAACGACAAAAACGGCAAGTAATTTTTCTTTGTTGCTCAAAGCATATTTGTATGTATGTATGTAACGGAAATTGGCAGCCAGCGGCTTTACTTAAAGTACATGTAAGTTCATACATATGTACATATATATGTATGCATGTATTAAACATGTTTATATGTATGTACATATGTATATTATCAAAGCTGTGTTTGTAATATTATAATTTAATCCCACATTCATCGAATGGTATCTATGTATGTATGTCCTTATATGTTTTTTCGTGGTTGCCTAAAGTTGGAAATATGTACTAAAAAAAGTTAGGCTTATTTCCTGTTGTTAACAGCCTCATTGATTTGACAACGTTTTAAATATTGTATACCCACTCCCCAGCATGCATTTTTGTATCATAGAGACGTTTATTCTAAACAAAAAAATATACATGAGTTTTAAGTTTCCAAGAAATTCCATTGATTTTTAAGAATTTAGATAATCTAGATCAGGAGCGGCACGAATTAAGCCTTGCGGGAAAGCTCTGAAGCCCCCACCCTTTATAAGTTATTATTTTACAGCAGCTTCTAAGCAATGGAAATCTTTGCAGCGCTTTATAAATATTTATTACCGCAAGGTTTTCTTACTCATTCAATCATTTCAATCTTCTATTCATCGTCCACATCACAACAATATTTGACATCAATATTTCATTTACCAAATGTTTCCTTTAACTTACAAATAAATATTTTTCACGATTTTTTCTTATTGGCACATGCCAAAAATTTCAAATAGGTATTTATTTGAGGCAACATTTGCAGCAGTGCCATATTTTGGTGCTGATTATGTTAACGACTTGTATTTTGTTGCTGCATTTAACCGTTAAGTATGTGGCATGTTGCTAGTGTGTTGCGTGTGTGTTTGAGACGGATTTGATACTCAATTCCCTCATGCCCCTGACAGGTATCTGTCATTCTTATTTATTCATTTAATTTTATGTCATGCAAAGCGGATATTATTTTGACATGCCAACAAAAATTTGACAAGCGGCAGTTGATGAAGAGTGTAAAGCAGACCCCGGCAAAACTAAAACTGAGATTGTGTTAGTGAGAACAGAGAGATTTATGCAACAGTGGTGTAAGAACTAAGCATATGGGGCAAACGTACAAAATAGCAACGTTTTGAAAATAAAATAAATATTTGAATAATAACGAAAAATGTATTACTTAGGAATTTTTAACTTGAAAAAATGTTTTATAAATTAATTTGGATTCAACAATGTAAAATATTGGAAATTCCAATAATAAAAAAAATATAAGGAGTTTTTAGTGTAAAAAATATACATTAAAAATTTATTTGAAGAATATTCATTGAGAAATAGTTGAGAGTTGATATCATTTACGAAATTTTTCCAAAAGTACATAACTAAACTTGTTAAGGTATGCAAGGATGGGGCGTAAGTTATAACTGAAGATTTAGTAGAACCTTTAAGAATAAGCAAATTTTATTATATGAATTGAAAAATAAAGCATTGCAATTTTGCAACTTGAAAATTTGGTTGCAGTACAAAATGATTTATTATTCATGGTCATACATACGCAATGGCACACTGTCGCATAACAAACAAAGTAACGCAGCCAGTGCTTGTGTTGCTTCTTCGCTGTCTAAACAACGACTGAATCACAGAGCGTAAGCCTATATGTGTTATACTCATTAACTCACGTGAGTCGATTTGCCGGGCCTTGGTGTAAAGTGACAAGAAAATGCAATGAAAGTAAGTGAACTGAAAATGTGATTGAAGTGTAACCCTTTTAGTAATCGAAAATTGATTCTGCTTGGGTGAGATTTTTCATGAAACAGAGAAAATATATAAAATAATAAGAAGCGCAAAAAATCTGCTCAAATTGAATAAAAAAATGCGAGAGAACAACACTTATCACAGCCAATAACACAACTATTAGGAAAAGCAATGCAATTCACGAAACTGCGACCATTGCGGCGAAATAACAACAGTAAGAGCAAACTAAAGAGAAAATAAAATTAACAATTTTGAAAACAACAATAAACGCATTGCCACGGGCAACAAAATCACAGGCAAATCGCAAGCAAATCGACATGTTTTGACAAGCAATTCTTGCATTGTGTGGCGGGATTAGCCGAAACAAGTAACCACAAAAAGCATTAAAAGTATGGAAAGACAATAAACAGAAACACGAAAAAGCAAAAACAGCAAAACCAAAAATCAGCAAATGCTTGTCAAGCAACGCATAACGCGCAAATGTTATTGCAGTAGGTAATCTGAAGAGCAAATAACAAAAGATTTACAAAAACTGAAAGAAAAGAATAGAGAAAAATCCGTTACGCGTGTCGCTATTTGTTTTTGTGTTAAGCAAACATGGAAATTCGCATGTGTTATTGTTGTTGTATATTTGCACGTAAATTGGCGGTGACAGAAAAAGTGCCTAACAAAGTGAATTTAGTTGGAATGACAAAAGTAAGCATATGAGGTACTTGCTTTTTGGGTTTTGTTATTTTGTATTCTATATTTATTACTTGGTATTCGGTTCTTTGCTTTTGGTAAGTATTCGGTATACCATACCTACTCGTTTTTTGGTATCTGGTATTAGGTAATCGGTATTCTGTATTTCGTATTTAGCTTTTGGTATGCGGTTCTCAATATTTGGTGCTCTGTTTTTTTTCGTATTTTGCATTTGGTTTACAGTGTTCGGTATTCAGTATTTGGAATTTAGTATTTGGTCTTATGCTTTTTGTATTTGGTATTTGGTACTCAGTATTCCGTACTTGAAACTTGATATTTGGTATTCGGGTGTTTGTATTTTGTATTCGGTACTCGGAATTTGGTATTTGATTTTTTAATATTTGGTATTTAGTAATTGGTATTCAATATTTTTTTAATACTTGTTGTTTGATATTCGATATTTTTTTACTACTTGGTGTTTGGTATTAGGTATTTGGTGCTCGGTATTATTTATTCTGTACTTGGTACTAGGTATTTGGTTTTCGGTATTCGCTATTCAGTATTTTTGAATTTAGTATTTGGTTCTCGGTTTTTTGTATTTGATATTCAGTATACGGTTTCTGTATTCGGTACTTGGTCTTTGATACTTTATATTTGGTACTCGGTATTCTTTATTCTGTACTTGGTACTAAGTATTTGGTTTTCGGTATTCGCTATTCAGTAGTTTGGTATTTGGTATGTATTCGGTTTTTTTTATTTGATATTCAGTACACGGTTTCTGTATTTGATACTTGGTATTTTGTGCTTGATGTTCAACATTCAGAATTCGGTGTTCAGTATTTGGAATTTAGTTTTTGGTATTCGGTTTTTTTAATTGATATTCAGTACTTGGTATTGAGTATTTGAAATTTGGTATTTGGAATTTATGGTATTTGTTATTTAGTATTTGGTACTCGGTATTTTTTTTTTGGTACTCGCTATTTGATATTCGATATTTCATTATTCTAAGAACTTGTTCAAAAAAAGTTCCTCTATTCGGAAGGAATGTCCCTCGTAAGCTGTATCCTTTGCAACACCAATATTTCAGCTACAAGTCCAGCTCTGTAGCTATCCTTATGCCAGTCAGTGTCAGCGACTCCCGTTATGTGCCACAACAAAAAGCGTCTTTAAAGCGTGTCTAACACACCACCTTCTAAATAACCCATCTGCCTATCGTTCATTAGATGCTTGCACACACATTCATATATACCTAAGTAATAGGTACTCCTATTATCTACTTCTATTATTCGGTTGCATTTGTCGTTCAATTCATTGGCCACAGCCACTTCATTGTCACCATTAAAGCTACTCGGAGTAATTGTTATCCTGCAAAAGGATGCGCAAGCACGTAACAATGCACAAGCAACAACGCAGCGGAAACAATAGCGCGCATATGAAGGTGGAGGAAAAGTTTTTTTTTTGTTTTAGCATGCAAGCGAAGGAAATGCTGCTGTTGTTGTAGAAAATAAAGAAAGAAAGAAATAAGACAAAAGCAAGAACTAAGACAAAAGAAAAAAAAAACAAAAACAAATACAAAAACAAAAACAAAAAACACAGCACTAAACAAGCTAAGCTTTGCTGCTGCGCAAGTACTTCTTCTGCTTCAAATGGCTGCGTTGATGAAGACGCTTTCTTTTCTCTGTTTTTATAAAGAATGGCCAATAGAGACGTGAGTCCTTTTCATGCCGCTGAATCCATTACAGATTGAATATTCATAACTTGTAATGTATGCGTACTAGAAAAGGCTTTGCTGTTGTTGTGATTGTTGCAATGCCGTTCCTTTGTTTGTCGTATCTACCTTTCAATTATGATTGTACGTGCTCGCATTTTAATTGAATTGTTTATGAATTTATTGTTTTGTGGCGTATTTACTGTATCATTTATTTTTCATTTTCTATGCAAATGCAAAATTTATTGTATTTGAGTTTATGATGAGGAAAAAAGTGAGTTGAAAAGAGAGCTAGTTAAAATTATTTGTTTCTTTTTTTTTTACTAAGAGACATTCATGCTAATTTACGTGGCATAACATTTGCTTACACGTATTCAGGACAGTGTTCGCTTGTTTTTAAATTGTCTCTTTCTCTCTGTTCCACTGTTTAAACAGTATCGAGCACTTTTGACCAGGGTTTGAACTTCTTTTTTCATTTACTTTGAATTTAATTTTCATTTAAAAATTTAAAAATGAACAGCGTAACAGAAGTAAAAAAAAAATTTCCAATTCTACTGTACTGTAGCTTACAGCCTTCAATTTCAAGAAATTACTGTCAGCTGTTGCTGTACTGTGAAAATGTTTACAGCACAGCAAAATAACAGCAAAAGGCAACATAATTTCGAGTTTCTACAGTGCTGTTTTTGTTTTTGTTTTTATACTCAGCTGTACTAGTACACAGAGTATTATAGTTTTAATCACATAACGGTGGATTGTAACAGAATGAAATAATCGAGATAGATATAGACTTATATATATCAAAATGATCAGGGTGAAAAGAGAAATCGATTGAGCCATGTCCGTCCGTCCGTCTGTCCGTCTGTCCGTCCGTCCGTCTGTAAACACTCTAACTCGCGCAAAAATTGAGATATTTTGATGAAATTTGAAATGCAAGTTGGTATCGACACTGGGACGGTTGGTATTGAAAATGGGCGAAATCGGACCATGACCACGCCCACTTTTCCTATATAGAAAAAATCGGAAATCTGGTATCTCAGCCACTAATATAGCTAGAATGATGAAATTTTACCCACGTGTTGAGCTCAGGCCCCTAAGAAGAAATTTGATGGAATTTTGGAAAATGGGCGGTGCCACGCCCACTTATTAAGGAGCAAACATTGAAAGCTTTATGAGTCATAACTCAAAAACTGTTGAAGATATATCGATGAAATTTGGTATGCGTGATTTACTTACTTAAACAAATGTTTTGACGGAAAATTGCCAAAATCGGTTGACGGCCACGCCCACTTTTATATATGGGAACTATAAAGGGGCCTAATAAAAACATTTTAAGCGATATCTCTGTCAAATATAAAGATCTATCACTGAAATTTTGTGGCATGAGTCCAGCTATGTACATAAAACAAAAAGCACAAAAATTTAGGAAAATGGGCGGTGCCACGCCCACTTATTAAGGGGCAAATATTGAAAGTTTTATGAGTCATAACTCAGAAACCATTGAAGATATATCAATGAAATTTAGTACGCGTGATATATGTACTTAGGCAAATGTTTGGACGAAAAATTTCCAAAATCGGTTGACGACCACGCCCACTTTTATATATGGGTCTTATAAAGTGACCTAATAAAAACATTTTAAGCGATATCTCTGTCAAATATAAAGATATATCATTAAAATTTTATGGCAGGAGTCTAACTACGAACATAAGACAAAAACCGTAAAAATTTTGGAAAATGGGCGTGGCACCGCCTCTTTTTAGAAGCTGGAATATACGAGATTTCTGAGCCCATAACTCGACAAATAATTGATATATAATGACGAAACTTGGTGTGTACACTTTTATTACTTGTGGTAATACATGTTAAAAATTTTAGCGAAATCGGTTGACGACCACGCCCACTTTTAAATATGGGTATTATAAAGTGACCTAATAAAAACATTTTAAGCGATATCTCTGTCAAATATAAAGATATATCATTGAAATTTTATAGCAGGAGTCCAACTGCGGACATAAAACGAAAACCACAAAAATTTTGGAAAATGGGCGTGGCACCGCCTCTTTTTAGAAACAGGAATATACGAGATTTCTTAGCCTATAACTCGACAAATAATTGAGATATTATGACGAAACTTGGTTTATACACTTTTATATCTTGTGTTAATAGACACGAAAAAATTTATTGAAATCGGTTTATGACCACGCCTACTTTTTAACAAAGATATTTCTGGAACACCCTTTGGGAATTTGTAACGTGACATCTTTGTAACTAGAGTCATAAAGGAGTGAAATTTTGCACAAAGAATAATATTCATATGCTTAGTTGGATGACTGATAAAAATGTTGAAAATGGACGTGGGTACGCCCACTTTATGCAGCACGCGCTTTATATAAAGTACCTACACCGTGTTTCCATCAAACGCAAACAAACAATGAAAGCATACAGCTGAGTATCTAATGTTCGATTCCACTCGAACTTAGGCTTCCTTACTTGTTTTCTTTTTCTTTATGGGAACACAATCGAAATTTTAATGTAAAAAAAAAAAATTTCAAAAAGCTGTACGGAAAACTGAAACTCTGTTTATCTGTGCTGTGCTGTTGACTGAACTTTTTGAAATTACACAGCAAAGCAACAGCACAAGGAAACAAAAAAAATATATAAGACTGTTCTGTGCTTCGAATTTATATATTTTCAAAGGAAATTAAAACTCAAAAGTTCTCAAGAAATAACGATAACTTTCTCAGAACAGGAACAGCTTATTTTTTGGGACTGTTGCTGCTTTGCTGACAGTTTTTCAAACACTGCTTTTGACCTAATATGTGGCAAGCCGGGCTACATGCATTCATACTTATATACTTACCTACGTAATGCTGAAATAAATTATTATTTAGTGTTAAATAAATCCAAGTTTATTGCGATTGGAAAATGCATATGAAAGTAATTATTAGCTTCCCACTCGCTCGCATGTCCTTATGTGGTGCTTGCTTTTGTATGCATTTAGCTTTTGACTTCCGCTCTGCTCAGCATGCGATATTGCAAATGCCATGGCTTATATTGCTTTTGCATTGCAAAGTGAAATTACAGTATGGGTACAGATCGCCGTTTAAACTTCATAACCGCCTAAGTGAAACTTTGATAAGCGCCTATGCCAAAATTTAGACTTTAAAACTTTAAGTCTTCACGCCCAGCTCTAGTGATCCACAACATAAATTTGGCCTTTGGGAAGCTCGGGAAGCTCTATGTTACCTTCTAATGTCCTTTTTAGCACTGAAGTCCTACAGTTGGGCGTCAGGAATTAATTTTAAATTTGGCACAAATGTCGGTTAGGCGATTACGAAAGTCTCATTTAGGCGGTTATGAAGTTAAAACGTATATCGTGTATAGCAAATATTTTGTTTACAATTCCAGCAGTAAGCATACATATAGCGGTATTAGTACTAGTCATATTAAAAAATATACATATGTACATACTTATACACGCAGCAGAACATTTCTCAAGCTCCTCCTTTTATAAGTTACCGCAAAGCAGCTTCTGAGCAAGTCTAATGAACATTTGGAGTGCTTATTGTGCTCCTTCGTTTGAACAGCGGGTTGGCAAGATGTCTTCAGGAAATAGGCGGAGTAGAGCGACTCAAATCCTGCAAGCAATTCGTAAGAAATATTTGCAATTTGATTAATTTCATATAAAAAAATAAAAATAAATTCATTTGGACTGGACTATAGCGAAAGGATTTTCTTTAAATTAGACGTGTTATTTTTCCATTAAAATTAATAGTGATTAACTTTTTGTATATTTTAATATTAGTGATTATTTTAAATATCTTACAATAAACTAGCAATTAATAGTCGAGAAAATAAATTTTTTTTAAATAATCATGATAAATAGCCATTATGAAAATAATCAGAAATGATCTTTTTAACTATTTAATAGTTTTTAATTGCTTAGATATTTATAACTCTATAATTGTTTTTAATTCCTTGATTTATAAATGTGAGTGCGATTAATCGATTAATTATTTTTTTAATTAATCAGAGTTTGGTTAATAAAATCTTTTTAAAACGAAATCAAAATATTTAAAAGTTTGCTCATTCTTTGTTTTTAAATCAAATCGAAAAACAGCTTTTTGATTAATCAGGTTGTGATTAGTTAGTTTTCTGATTAATCAATTTAATTGAATTTTGTTCAATAAAATCTTAATTAACCGAACAATTAATTTGTTTGATTAATCAAAATTCAATTATTTATTTATTGTGATTAATTAGATTAATTAAGTTAAAATTAATTAAAAAATATTAATTATTTGATTAAATTTCTATTAATTATCCAATTAGTTTATCGATTAACTTACCCATTACTCGCATTAGTTTGATTCCTTTTGATGGCTTGATTATTTAACCGGGATATTAATTTGTTTGATTCATCAGAAACCATTATTATTGATTTAATCAAATTAATTAAATTAACTAATTTAAAATTAATTAAGAATTATTAATTATATAATCAAATTTCGTTTAATTAGGCAATTAGTTTACCCTTTAAACGCACATGCTTAGTTTGATTGCTTTTGATGGCTTGATTATGTTCAATTATGCGATTATTTATTTTTAGATGATAACTTAAAATAAAATTTTTCGTACGAAACAACTGTACGCCATAGCGTATGAGTACCATTTTTTAGGCACGAATATAAGTAATTAATCAGCTAATTAATCAAGGATTAAATGAAATCTAAAATAATTGTAAATAATCAGATAATTGTATTAATCATGCAATTAAAAAAAATTAAAATAAATAATCGCAAATAATCCAAATAATCATGCAATTGAAATTATTTAAACAATTGATTAATATACTTTTTTAATTTGATTAACTTTTAATCATTAAAAAGTCTGAAGTAAATGTAACTATTTAATCATTAAAAAGTTACAAAAACAAAATGCGCTTTAATTAATAATCATTAAAATTTTTAAACATTAAATAAAAGTTCTGCTTTAAATGCTTCGCTCAACTTCCCATATTTTCTACTGGGCTACATTGCAAATATGTTTGTGAAAATATGCTCATATATATCTGTACATATGCAAGCTTATCTTCAAGCTTAGTCACATATTATTTATTTATTCATGCACAAAACAGATTTATATGCTAAGCATTTTATGAATGCAAGCGTCGTCGCACGATGCGTCGTATGAGTAACTTATTATACATGCTCAGCTATAGTTAGCGCAAAAAAAAGAACGAATAAGCAGAGTTGATAGCACGTTTGCTGGAATATTATATTTATTTTTATATTTATACGATTATAATAATAGCAAAGGCAAATCGTGCAGAGAAGTAAATAAATAACGAAAACGCAAAGGCAAGGGGTTATTGAAGAATATTCTGAAATAGGGTGATCTTTTAGTCAGGCATCGATGCAGTCTAATGAAATGCAGCAGAGGGAGTTATGTTTGGTAGCTGTCAATACTCACTATTCTCAAAAAAATAAATAAATATGTACGTTCATGGCTATTTTAAGCTTATTTTTATTTCTCATTTTCATGCTCAAATGCAGCACAAAATAATTGGCAAGAAGTTAATAACTAGGCAAAATTAAGTGCTCAAAATATAAATCTGCTTAATTAGCAAATAAAAGTTCATTAAAAACAAGCCAATAAATAATTGCGCAAACATACAGACATACATATATGCACATGTAAAAAGGCACATAACTTTTATGGTAACAATTTCGAAAGCAAACAGATAAAAATAAAATAATACTTTGGCCTAACAACAGTCATTATATAATTAGTGAAATGTCGGAAAAAATAAGGAAAATGCGAAAAACAAGCTCAAGCAGCCTAAGTATAAGAGCTATAAGAGGATTAATAGGCAGAAACGGACCGACTTACATAGCTTGAGTTGGGCGGAGGGAATGATGCAGACAATAACAAGCTTAAATAACAACAAAAGGAACAAGAAAAGCGAAGCAAAAAGGAATGCATAGCATAATATTTTAATTGAAGTCAAAGTAAAAAGCTATGTGAAGGTAAATAAAAAGAATAAATGAAAATGAAAAGCACTCAAGTTGAACGCAGCTCCTAATAAGCATTAAGGCAGCAGTTAAGTTTACACGCTCGTTCACTCGCTCGTTTGAGTTGAATAAACAAATGCGTAAAATTAGAGAAAATTGTTTGCAAATATTTGATGTTGATGAGATTGATGATGAAAATGGTAATGTTAATGATAGTTGAAAGAGAAAGAGAGCGACAGAGGGGAAAGGAGGGAGGGAGGGAGTCATAGAAAGACAGATAGATAGAGACAGCTGTTGCTTAAAGATTAAGCGACTCTGTGGCATTAAGTGGGTGATTTGACCATAAACGTAAGCGGAAGTAAGTAAATCAAGTCATCGCAATATTGTTGTTGTTGTTGTTGCAGAAAGCTGTTGTTGTTGTGTGGCAGCTGTTGGCGCATTACGCAGCGCTTAATATGTTTTAGGTGGCTCTCTGTCTTGTTGACAGCCAAGTAGGTACTTCTATTCTAACTCTCATACTTTTACACACACTTTCACTGTCACTCACACAGCCCAGTTGGCTTTGCTTGTTTGCATATAGAATAAATGTTTATTGAGTAGTAAGTAGTGGCTGGTGTTGGGTGGTTTACTGCTGATCAAGTCATCACTTAATTATATGAAATACTAGAAAGCTCATTTGTTTAGCGCCTGGATAAGTGAAAGCAAACAATGCATAATACTTAAGCCTCTCTACGCCAGAATTGATTGGACACTTTATTAGATTGATAAAGCTTTCGCTACTTACTAATGTACTCGGATGTGTCAATTTAGCCAAAATCTTATTGGATGACTACTAGTATGTGAAGTGGCAGCACTTAAAATCAGAGCTGTTATTTAGTGATTACGAATTTTAATGAAACTTACAGAACTGTTGAAAAATGCTGAAAACAGAGTTTTAATGAGAAATTTAAAACACGCTCGCAGAATCGTAGAAAAAAATATAGAGCTATTGAACAAGATGACGGAAATTCGTTCCACAATACAAAATATTCCTATTCCCTGTAGGAAAAACTAGCAACACAGAAAAAACGACTACTGCTCACTTTAATACCATACCTATAACACACCTTTAATTAAAATTATGCATTAAAAAAAATTATGCATAATTTATTATCTTAAATGGTTTCATTTTTCTGATTGTTTTTTTGTTGTTGTTGCTTTTAATTACTTTCATAACAATATAGCCTTGCGTAATTACCATTTTTAATTTTTTTTTTATTTTTTAATTTTTCAGTTTTTATTATTTTTTTTGCACATGTTTTTTTTTCTTTTTGTCCATTTTAAAATTTTATCCTTAATTAGGCAGTTTAAATTAATGCCACTGATTAATGACAGTTATTCTTAAAATGTTTGTTACAACATGACAACGATAAGCCAGTATTTAGTGCATGTAGATAATTGTGCTCATAAATATTTGCATTTATAGATTTTTTTTTTGTTTTTTGTTATATAAAAAATTACTAATGACTTAATGCGAAAAGCATTAATTTGATTTTTTCTTTAACAGAGAAAAGAGCATTTGAAGCTGAAATATTAAAATTAATGTTTAAATTTGTTAAATTTTATTGAAATGTGCATTAAGTTTTTTTCTCCATATAACTATCATCCGGCACCAAAAAGCTTTTTACATTATTCCGCGCTCCCTCTCACTCTCTCTCACTCTATGTCTATCTACTGTTGGCTTTGTAAATCAGACCACGCCAAAATTATGCGAGAAATCGTGTGTGAGAGCGCAGAGCGATTTGCGCTAATGTGGTTAAAATGTGCTGTGATGTTTCTCATTTACTCACATGAGTCAAAATGGCGTGAGGCCTGTTCCCAGCAAACACAGTCTCTAACGTTAGAAATTTTGTCGAGATTACCTTAGATAACTAGTGTAATTCTCTATATATTCTCAAATCGATAACTAGGGTTGAAAACTACACTAGAATTCGCTTAGCGAGTGATTAGAGAAGGAGCCAAATCTCACGCCTTTTATCAATTCTCAATATATTTCTGTGATATATTGAATACACATACATATATTGAAATTAGATACTAAAAAATGGTAAAGTTAATATTACCATAGTACAATGTTTTCCATTAAAAAGTACAAGAAGTACCTTTAATTTAAATAATAAGACTGAATTTTGTTTAAATTTCAGTTCTTATAAATGTGGTATACATATACATGTCAATATATATAATCATATGCAATTTAGGCACATATTGCGTTAATAAAATCTAAACAATGAAAAAATCATGTAAAAGAAGACAAAACTTTGTTTTTCATTTCAATTGGAAGTATTTGCAAATTCTGATTAGAATCTCATTAGAGAACTACATTAGAATTCGATTCGAGAACTATAATTTTCTCGATTTGAGAATTAGGTACCCTTTTGTTTGAGAACGCTATGATTCTCGATAGATTTTCGAGTCGTCCTCTAACGTTAGAGATTTGAGAACGAGGCTAGTTCTCGAGTCATTCTCAAATCGATAACTAACCTCAGTGTTTGTTGGGTTGTAAATCAACGATCGGCTAATATAGCATTTTCAGGTCAAATGAAACTTTTCAAGTCAAATGAAACTTTTTTCAAGTCAAGTGAAACTTTTTTCAAGTCAAATGAAACTTTTTTCAAGTCAAGTGAAACATTTTTCAAGTCAAGTGAAACTTTTTCAATCGAAATGAAATTGAAAAAATATTAATTTCGATTGAAAAAGGTTTCAATTCAATTCAATTCAATTCAATTGAAATGAAACCTTTTTCAATGGAAATGAATTTGAAAAAAGATTAATTTTGATTGAAAAAGTTTCAATTCAATTGAAAAAAAGTTTCACTTGAGTTGAAAAAAGTTTCACTTGACTTGAAAAAAATTTCAAATTGATGTGAAAATGCTATAGATACTTATTGCCAACTCTGAAATAGGGGTAGTGTTTACTAGTTGCTAGACAAGCTATCACCGAACACGGTTGTAAAAATACCGAAAGCGGCGACTCAGCACTGGAGCATGCACAATTGTACAAAGACTTGCCTAACGCTGCCTGTAAATGGCGTTTGGTTGTTGTTGCTCTTTCATTTTGTTTCAACTTAGTTAAGTGGCATATGACACGGCCTAGAAGTTGCGAAATTCACTTAAGAAATATTTGAAAAGAAATCAAGGAAATTTGCGAATATTCAAAGCAAGTTTTATATGTTATGGCATATACCCAGCTGCTGGTTAAAAGCAAAGCATGAAGTTACAACTTTTCAAATTGCTTTAGCTCACATGACATCTCAGTCTGTACAACAATTTACTGCCAAAACTCTTTCTATAACGTTAGTTTGATAGTACTAAGGATGGTTTTACTTTGGTTCCTTTTCTACTTTTTACAGTCAACTAATTAGTTTATCTACTTTTTACAGTCAACGAATTATCTTGTCCACTTTATACAATTTTAGTTTACTGAAAACACGTACTGTCAACTTTGTGCAGCCCGTGCTTGCTCCTGTTCACTGTTATAATTTCCAATTACTTTACAACGTTGCTATGTCCACTTTTTACAACTCGTGATGAATTTTGTCCACTTCTTACTATTTTTGGTTGTTGTACAACAGTGTTAGTCTACTTTTACTGTCAAGGATTTGTTTTATCCACTTTTTACAAATTCTTATTTAAAATTCTACTTTTAACAGTGAATAAGTGGTCTTTGTCGATTTTTTACCATTTTTGTTTGTTGTACAATGCTGCTAAATATGCCAACTTTTAAAATCTATGTTTGGTCTAGTCCACTTTTTACCAATTTTATTCACTGTAAAATATGGCTGTGTCTACTTTTTACAGTCAGTGACTCTTCTCTGGTCTACTTTTAACAAATTTTATTTCGTTTAATATGGCGAAATGTCTACGATTCATAGCCATTTATTTATTTTGGCCACTCGTTACCATTTTTTAGAAACACAACCGTGATACATGTCTACTTTTTACAAATCATGTTTGATGTAGTCTACTTTTTACCATTTTTATTTACGGCAAAATATGGCTAAGTCTGCTTTTGTCTATTTTTTACAGTTAATGATTGCTCCTGTCTATTTTTTACCATTTTTTTTCATATAAAATTTTTTCTATTTTTTCTACCTTTCATTCACAAGTGGCTATAACTCATTTCCGCATAAATAAATTGTTAAGGCAGTGCAATTGGCAGGCAACAAGTTGAGCCAATCCAATTCAGTTATTCGCGTGTGTGCGTGAATGTGTATGTCTATACGCGTGTGGGTAACACACTTGTACGCTAGTTCGATAGTCTACCTTTGCAGGATAAAGTTTTGACGTTTTCCGTTTCTTTTTCTTCTCAGAACTGCACTCAATTTTATCAAGTATGTGTATGCTGTGACTTTGTTAAGTTTTATGTTTGACAACAACAGCAACAACAGAAAAAAACGCACAAGTGATGTGGCGTTGACACTTTTTGACTTTGTATTGAATGAAGCAACAACAAGCAATAGCAATTCAATTTAAAGTAAGCAACTAAGATAACCCAGCGAGCACTTTCAAAGGCTTTTTACTGCGAAAATGTTATATTGTTAATGAGTGTAAGCACTTTTCGTTGTGTTTGTTGGGTAAAAAAATGTTTTGTATGGTATTTATTGCCTTACGCACGAATAAGCACGCAACGCAGTTAGATTGAAACATTTCAGTGATGCAAAATATTTTATGACTGCCTTCTTGGTTGGTTGGTTGGCGTAAAGTTTTTCACATTTTCTGTTTTTTATTTTTTTATTTTTATTGAGTTTTACAATGTTTTGCACTCAGACGCATTTTACACGCGTGCATGCACTCTAAGTGCTGATGGAAATGTATACAGGTATGAATATATGTATATACATATGTATAGATTTAGGCATATACATAAAAAAAGATTTATATAAAAGCATATTTATGACACCAGTAGGCCTTTTTATTGCTTATTGAAGCATATTTCGATTTCTAAAAGGCTTCATTTGTGTAAAAAAAATAGGATCCTGAGAGTGCTGAGGGCATTAATACTTTTGCAAATAACAAATTTGATACATGAATAAACACGTTACAGAAGTTAAACCTGATTTAGCCACAAAAATAAGCGTGTACAAGCGTGAATTTTTCCGTATTCATTACGCCATAAAAATTCACATTTGATGTGTGTTGTGCTAAACAAAAAAAATATTGCTCCTGTGAATATTCATAAATATTGTCGCATATTAAGCGCTGAAGTGCAAAACAAGCCCCCACACACACACCTTTGCTTTAGTAACTTACGCATGCATACATAAATAGCGAGTGCATGAAGGTAGAGTAGCGAGTAGAGCAGCAAATGACGAGTAGAGTACTTAACAGCCGCACAACTCCACTTGAGCTGAGCTTTGTAGTGTAGTGGAGTAGTGAAGGTGAGTGAGGGTGGAAAAGTACAAAAGCATACAAATACCATATGAATCCACTATGTTTGTTGTTGTTGTTGCGGTTATGCTGAGTAACTGGTTGTTTTGTTGTTGTAATTGTTGTAGTGTGCCACTTCATTTTACACTACAAATTATTTTTTTTTACCTTTTTTTTTACTTTAATTTTCAACAGCGCTCTAAGCATATCAAGCAATGCGTGTGTGACGCGTGAAAATTCACACTTCAGTCGTGCGCGCGAATGGCCACAAAGTCGAGTCGCATTTTGAGTCACTTGGGGTTGTGCCAGGATTGGCTTTGAAACAGCAAAGCTGCTACGAAATATAATTAAGGATAGTTTTGTGGCTGCGCAAGTGTACTGAAATAATTTGCACGTGTCAAAGGGAGTTTTTCCATGATTTTTTATGTATTTGTGGAAATGTTTGTATGTCATTTGAAAGATTAAATATAATCAAATAATTATTTTTAATTTTTCGATTATTTTCAACTATACGATTATCAATTTATTAATTAGTTAATTGTTTAATTAAAAAAAAATAGAAATAATTGAAAATAATCAAATTATTGTATTAATCATGCAAAAATCGAAAAATATATGAAACTAATTCAAACAATCACGCAATTAAAGTTGATTAATCGGATAGTTAATGTACTTTATTAATTGGTTAAATTTTAAACCAAAGCTAGGTAATTGAAAATAAACAAATTATTGTATTAATCATGCAAAAGTCGAAAAATAATTGAAAACAATCCAAATAATCATGCAACTAAAATTAACTAATCGATTAATTTATTAATCATTCAATTAAAATAATTCAAAAATAATTGAAAATAACCAAATAATTTTGTTAGTCTTGCATTGATCCAAAGATAATTGAAAATAATCAAAATAATCGTGCTATTGAAGTTAGTTAATTGATTAATTAATGTACTTTATTAATTTAGTTAACTTTTAAACCAAGACTAATGGAAAACGATCAAATTATTGTATTAATCTTGCAAAAATTGAAAAATAATTGAAAATAATTCAAATAATCAATCGATTAATTATTGTACTTTATTAATTTAGTTAACTTTGAAATCTGATATAATTGAAAATAATCATGCAAAAATCGAAAAATAATTGTACGTAATTCAAGTAAACATTCAATTAAAATAAATTGATCGATTAGTTAATGTAATTTATTAATTTAGTTAACATTTAATCAAAAAAAAAGGTGAAAGTAATCGTATTGAATCATTAAAGATTTACAAAAACAAAACATGTTTTAATTAATAACCACTAAAATTTTTAATCATTAAATAATAGGTCTGCAACATAAGTTCACTGAATGCTCAAAAGCAACTCACAATACACAGAAAATCACGAATTGGTTTTCAAAACCAGCACACGAAGCAATATTCTGCAAGCCTTTCAACTCCGTATCTCTTCTTTTTGTATATTTGTATACGCATTTATTTATATTTCAGTATAGTTATTTATGTGCAAATGTTGCATTCACTCTTTACTACTCGAACTGGAAGCAGCTCTCACTCTTTCGTTATAAATTTATAGATATGCAATTAATAAAAAATTAAAAGTACACTTAAATTAAACACCAATGAAAACTTTTTAAGTGGAAGACTTGAATTGATGAAGCCACTTAAAATTTCTGCAACCAAAATACATACGTATGTATATCTACATGCAGAAGTATGCATACTTTTAGGCGTGCGGAAAACGTAACGAAATATTAATTAATTGTATAAAGAGGCCAACAAGTTGATGGCGTTCGATTCAACGAGCAGGTGAATAGTGTTTAAGGAGAGTCCATATTAAGTGTATGAATATGCATGTTTGTTACTTTATTAGCTTATTTATATATTTATTTACTAACAAAGCTAAGTATTTAGGCCAGGAATGCATATTTGTGTATTTATAATTGAAAGTTGAAAGGAAAAGATAAGTTTTAAGTAAATATTGGCATTTTAAAAGCACACAAAATATATACTCTTACGATCAATCGAGCATTTCAACGTTTTCAATGCTGTTTGTAGCATATTTGAAGGCGTTAGACTGGTGGGGTTCGTGTCTTAGCTAAGACTTGAACCAAACACGCCATTTCTTCCTTCTGCTTTCTTCATTTTCGCTCTTTGCTTTTGAATTAAAACGAATGTATGTATTAGACAAGTATTGTTTTTCAAGCACTCTATGACTATTTTGCTGCACATAAAAATTAAAACATTTGTAAGCCACAAAACTAGGAATTCCTTTTGGTTTTGTTATGTAGTAAAATTCACCTAAGACATGTTTTGTATTAAAATCCTTCGTGTATTACAATCACGCTTGCTATTTAATTGCCATACTTTGTTAGCATGCAAAACTAGTTATGTAAATAGTTGTTGTTGTTGTTATGCTAAATTAGTCACACACAAGCGAAATGTCTTTTCTTCTCAGAAATTTATTGCGCACACAAAATGCGTTTGTGCGTGTGTGCTTTGCTTTAGTGAATTCCATTAAGGCCCCTACCTTTTCTATTACACCAAGAAACACCTGCCGTGCAGTCCAGCACCTTCTGCTGTTAAGTTTGCATTAAATGTAGCACTTTGGCCATTTGACAACAGTAAGTCTCCTACAAAACTGTGTCACGTAAATCAAAATTTCTTTTCTAGCGTAACATTTACATACTTTGTTTC
Organism: Urophora cardui; assembly: GCA_960531455.1. Lineage (NCBI taxonomy): Eukaryota > Metazoa > Arthropoda > Insecta > Diptera > Tephritidae > Urophora > Urophora cardui. The sequence continues at coordinate 156,825,631 of OY482672.1, read as the reverse complement.
AAATCAGTTGTACACGCGAATTGCGTGCAGTTATACATACCTACTTTATTCATTGATTTAATCTACTTGCTGCTACTACGTTCCGTTCCTCTTCTTTTTTACTTTGTGCCAACGTAGAGAGCGAATTATGTTCCTGTTATATACCACACAAATATTGTGGCTTTAACTCAACTATGAGGTTATTTGCCTCCTCTGGCTACCGGTGGCACTCTAGTGTGTGACACCTACTACTTACATGCAGTCCGCAGATACACATACACACAGCCAAACATAGAAATAACCAAACCAAATCTATTTTTCATTTGCCTTTCACTTTCACTGCCCCTTTTCCTTACTCACCGCCATCAACTGATTGGGTTTCGGTTTCAATTTCATGCCACATTTTTAGTTTTCGCTTTGCCACTTGTTTGCTGACTTGTTCTTTTCTGTTTTCTTTTTTTTTTTTTTGTTGCACACTTAGTGTTGCCACATTTGCCACCTTTTTCATTGTGTTAAGCATATTCATTTTCCTTTTTTAATACGCCTGCATTTGTGCTGTTGCTCAATCGAATTTTGCGTGATGCGATAATGTGACACTTACTTTGTGTTTGCTTTGTTAGTGGAGGAGCAGGAGGTGCAACAGGCTTTGTGCATTTAGTTGCGTTTTGTTTTTTTCTTTGAGCTTCACCTTTCATAGAGGGAAAGCTAAGATTTCTAAGGCTATAATTTTTTGCTTAGCTTTGAAGTTCCTTAATATGCTTTTTATTTATGTAAGTCAGAAATACAATATTAAGAAAAGTTTATGGTAAAATATTTGCTTAACTGAAATAAATGCTCAAAGAAATGTATGAAATTTGATAAGGCAGAAATATGCTGAACATTGCATATCACACTTTTGATCTTTAATATCGTTTTTAATGAGAAAATCCCTCATTTTGATTGCTGCTTTTGAACTTAAAAAAGGCTCATGTCAAAACAAGCACAGCTTGAGCTGATTGTGCTTTCGCTAGAGCTCAGTAATGCTCATACGCTCCATCAAATGAGAATTTTTTTCTGAAGTTGTGAAAATCAGCTTATCGCTTTCATACATATGTGTGTGTGCGTGTGTTTATTTTTTAACACGCTTTTATTAGCTTCACCTGTATGTATGTATGTATGTATGTATGTAACTTCATCCCATCCTAAAAGTTGTAACATTTAACTAAATTATTATATCTTTCAAACATTCACTTTTATTGTGTTCTCTCTATTATTTCTATTCTCCTCCGGATTCGAAACATGACATCAACAGCCCAACGGCATCATATAGTAGGACATTCAACATTATACTTCATGCTTCATTGCGGCTTTTAAGTTACCTTTCCTCAAAATAGCCTCTATGAATTTCAATTCACTCCCGTATACAAGCCAATAAGTAACAAGCTTTCAGGGTACGGAAAAACTCACTCACGAACGCTCAAAAACACATTCTTCTCAAATCACAAACAAATGTTCAAAGAAAAACGTATAACCACTCAAATAGCGAGCGAACTAACGCACAACAGCCAGCGATCGCTCATGGCGATGGCGATAAACTCAATGCATAAATTCACTCAAAAATAAAGCTTGAAGCTTTCTGTTTTGGGTTTGTTGTATTTGCAATGAAATCAGCCGCGTGTACATACATACGTATGCAAAGCAAGAACTGGTTTTGTTTGTAATTCATTTAATAGTAAGTGCTGAATCAACGAAAAGGAACCCTAATTCTATAATTGCATTTCACGTTTGGAAAGCAATTTTTATACAATGTTTTGTAAACGTGAGGTGAAAAAAATTTCTCTAAAAATAAAAAAATAAAAAAAATAAAAAATGCGCCCCTCGGGACTCGAACCTGAGCTCCTTGGTCCGTAGACAGCATACCTCACCATTACGCTACAAACGTATTCGGAACTTTGTTGTCTAAATTCGAATTTATTCAATCAGGTTTCTTTTTTTTTGTTCTTTTCAAATGCTTCACCTCAACTTCTCTTTCACTGATTGTGAAATGTAACAAAACGTTTGGGAAATTTTGTATTTCCAAACTAGTTTGGAAAACCTTGAATAAAAGGGTTTGGAAAATATTGCATAATAAGCTAGTTTACTTCACTGCATGTTGGGATTTTTGGTAGAAGTTATAAATACATATGTATGTATGTAGATCTATTTCGGAGAACACCACATCCCATCAGACTTCTTTTTACTTTTATTCTTGCGTCCGCATAAAGCATCCATTAATGAAAAATTTCACTAAAAAGTTAAAAATAAATAATAGCTTAAAAAACTAAAAAACACGCTTTCATCTTAAAAATCGTACTAAAAATTGAGAAATAATTTAATTAGAAACAAAATGATGAACGAAAATATAAGTATTTAAGGAAAAGCGTGGGGGTGCTCAATAATATTTGAACATGAACATATTCGATTCGTACAACTAGTACAAAAATATACCCAGTTGCGAAATTAAAGAGTACGATATATGAAATCTCAAAAAAGTCAAAATAAAATTATTAGTAAAAAAACACCGATTTTAAATATTTTTTGACATACTGAGCACCCCACGCTTTTCCTTAAATACTTATATTTTCGTTCATCATTTTGTTTCTAATTAAATTATTTCTCAATTTTTAGTACGATTTTTAAGATTAAAGCGTGTTTTTTAGTTTTTTTAAGCTATTATTTATTTTAACAAGCGAAACCAAGCAGCAACGCGCCTTACCTGCATAATTACATAAATAACATAATTTTCAATTAAATACCGATGAGTTCACTCAGCCGAAAACGCACTTCACCCGTAAAAAGGCGAGCTGTCAGAGAGTCAGCACTTGTTTCTTTGCTTTCGTCAAGTTTCTTCAACTTAAGTAGGCAATATATGTATGTACATATATATGTGTAAAAGGGCATGTAAAGTAGAGGCACATAACAAAAATATACATAAAGGCTGGAATGTCATTTATAAAAGCGCACAAAATATGAAAGGACATTAAAGAAAATTTAACACATAACGAACGCGATGATTAATGACATTCACACGCAACAGTCAACGTAACGAAAAAAGCACAAGCAACAATGTGTGTGTGCACGTGTGTGAGATTGAGAACTAATGAATGGTTGAAATGAAAGGGAAAAAAAGTAGCCGTTTGATGAATGTGGGGGGGGGGGGGGGGCGTGTGTTAAAACTTGAGGCAAAAAAGGTATCTATGCACTGCTAGTCAAGTTAAATGTGACAAATGTTTGTTTGACTAGGTAATCCTGGTGATTTTAGGCTCGTGTTCGACAATTCAAAAATAAATAATATATGTAATATATAATCTGCTATAGAAGCAACTATTTATGTTTATTAAAAAGCATTAAAATCATATTAAATATCAAATAACTTCAAATAGGTTGGAAAATACCTGCTCACTCTACCCAGTAATATTTATAAATAATTGAAAGACGTGTTACAAGTTATGCCTATTTTCATTTCAACTCAAAAAAACATCCGACCTTCGAAGAAAATAGTCAGTAATACCAAATTGAGGTCTTAAGCAAGTTAATATGCATATTTTTAGCAGTAAAATAATATGTATGTATGTATAGGTCTATTTAACCCTCAATTTAGTTATCATTAATAATACTGGCAAGCAGTGACACTTCAACGAATAAATTGATAGCTTAAGACCCTTTTAAATAACTCATTGCAAAAACAAAGAACAATAAATCAAAGGATAAATACATATGTTACATACATAAAAACAAACAAATATTATGACAAGCAAGCTTCAAAAGGGTCGAATCTATATACATACATGTGTGAATATGTAAATATGTATTTACGTGCTTAAGTAAAATGATTAAATTGATATGCATATGGTAATTAAAAAATTTCGGAAATAAGCAAATGTGACGACAAAAAAGCAGAGATGTAGAATAATTATTATTTCATTTTGAAATTATAAAAAAGTCTTACAAATTTTCTTCAGGATCATAAAAGTCTTTTGATAATATTTTTTTCCTGATGAAAATGATAAAAATCTTCTATAATTATTATTCAGAAACTTATATTTTAAAAATCTTTCCATAATAGTTATTTCAAATATATATTTTTTAAGTCTTCAAAGACTTTTATATTGAGACAAATTTGAAAAAAGTCTTTGCGTAATTATTATCAGTAACAAATTGTTTTTTATATCTTCAAAGACTTTTTCATTTAGACAAAGTTCAAAAAAGTCTCAGAAAATTTTCAATAACTTTCATATAAGTATAAAATAAAAATAACTTTCATATAAGTATTTCAAAATTCAAGCAAATTTCCAATTTTAAATTGTATGAAAGATTTTTATCGAAGATATAAAAAATAAATTTGTTACTCAAAATAATTACTTAAAGATATTTTTGAAATTCGTCTCAATGAAAAAGTCTTTGAAGACTTAAAAAACAATTTGTTACGGATAATAATTACTCAAAGACTTTTTTCAAATTTGTCTCAATATAAAAGTCTTTGAAGATATAAAACAAAATTTCTCATTTATAATAATTACAAAACGACTTAAAAAAAAATATCTCAGAAATAACTATTATGGAAAGACTTTTAAAATATATTTCTTTCAATAATAATTATTTTTTGATTTTTATTTTTTCTCTTATAATAATTACAACTCTGCAAAAAAAGGTAAATTACACACGTCGACATGGCCCATAAAATAATATAAAACATAATGTTGCAAAGTGAAGAATGAGCTGAGCGGAGAGATGACACCACTTTAAATGCCATGCTGAGTACACATAAATTGTCATAAGAAAAAGATGATGGAAGTGAATGATTCAGAAAACTGAAGCAGGGATATTGGGTACACCCGGCACATGCGGTGACATGTCTACTGCTGTCAACAACAACAACAATAACAAGATTTGAGAATTAGATATGCAAATTTTCAACACCTACTATCTACTCTACTATATACTTACATAAAATTCAAGGCTATTTCTTTGTCGCAGGGTTTCGCCCAAAAGCGTGGAGTTCCCATGGCTAAATTTTCACATCAGCGTAGTACCCGGCCTAGCTGGTCAAAAGGGCAAAACATGGACCCGGCTTTGTCCTGAATATTTTTGGACGAATGAAATGTATTGAAAAGGGCTTCAATATTCGTCAAAACGTGGAACTGGATGACGCCGGAATATTTCCCAGCGATATTGGTATGAACTAAAAGAGATTGGGCAGGGCTTCAACATTAAGCTCTACTTATGATGATTCCCGGGTCGGCTTCCCAGATGTGGGTTAATAGGTGGACAAGTGGAAATCAAGGCTAAAATATAGAGCTCTCTTCGCTATTATGCACAAGCCGGTTCCCTAGGAAAAGAGATGGAAAGAAAAAGCAAACGAAAATGGAATGGAGATTGAATGTGATAGAGAGATTGTCGGGAGGGAGAGAGGTAATAGGGGGGAAAATTAAAGAAAGAAGGACTGAAAAGTATATATAAGGGAGAGAAAGGGAAAGTAAACAGAAACGGAAATGAAAGGGAATTGGAAAGAGAAACTGAATAGTAGAATGAAAGGCAGTGCACTCAGCAAAAAACGCACGTAAATCTGACTATTTACACCTTGATTTGACTATTTTTACCAATGGTTTTGCGCCTAGGATGAAAATAGTGATTCTGACTACGTTGCACTTCATACCATCATAATAAATATTAAGTAGTTAAAATGAAAATTAACCATACTCGACTTGAAGTGTTGTCATAGTAAAAACAACTATGAAAAATAGTTGTCCTAAATATGTTGAAAAATGCAGCATATTCAAATTGAATATTTTATAGTCAAGTTAATGTTACAACATAGTTGTCTTAAAAAATGTTCATATTGAAGCTGACTATGACATATTCTTAAGTTTACTATGATTCATATTGAAGTTCAATATGTTTTTATTCAACTCTAAGAGACAGCGTATTTGTTTTAAATATATTTCATATTGAATTTAACTATGTGTCTAAACTTTGTGTGTACATATGCACATACATACATATGTATACATATTTGTTTTTTAAACCCTTTTATGTATTCACGTGGGGGAGCGCTGTAGCTCCAAGGTTCGGCGAGAGTGCCAACCTCTGGGGTATGAAAAATGGCTTTAAATAAGCCAACTCATTTCCTTGTGGAAAATGAGTTATATTTGAGTTGATCAATCATGCTATATAGCTCGAACAATGTATAAACCATCTAAGAGTTACGGAAATTTGAAAAGCCGCATTCAAATGAAGGAACGAAAATCTACGCAGCATAAATTGCTTTTACTGTGCTAAATATTTAAGTTTACTATGAACCATATTAAAGTTGAAGCATCAACAGTAGTTAAAATAAATATGTTTCAACTTGAAGATGACTATTACAAATTTTATAATGACAGGTGTTAATACTTGTCGAGTTGGATTAGTATTTACTAGTCAACTCAAAGTTTTTCATATTCAAGTTGAATATCTTACATACTTGAACGGTTGAAATAATACGTTTATATTCAGATTAAGTTGTTTCATAGTCATATTTCCGTGTTTTCATAGTAAAAAAGCGAATAGTAAAGCTGAATATTTTCATAGTCATTTTTACGATGCGGGTTTTCTCTGAGTGTGGAAGACTAATACGATGGCAAAGGGGATAAGGACATGAGGAGGGGCGAACTTTTGGAAAGATACATTTTTTCCCTTACTCTGTTTTTAAAGTATTCGACTTTTGCTGAGGCTTGCAGCCCGTGGAAAGCGCGGTCATCTAGGTACTTCCATTTGTTTTTAAGTGTGCCGTTTCTCGGCTCTAATGCCTATAATAGAAAGTGGGCTAAAGCAAAGCTTGGCCAATATTTGTATTGTTTATTATGTCTCTATGTTAATGTCTTGTTTTTTCGCTGAATTTTACGTTCTTCCTCAGCAGCAAAAAAGTTTGCCAAAATTTATTAAATTCTTTCGTAACTTTGATGCCACTTAAACAAAAAGCCTATTAATTGCAAGTTGAGTTTGAGCTGCGTTTTTTTTTAAGCGAAAAAGTTTTCTGTGCCAACAAATATTTCATTTACAATTCATAATCTCACGTACTGTACATACATACGTACACATAAAATTAAATATTGCTGCTATAAATCACAAACCTTATATTACTTTTTTAAATTATTTATAAGCTTAGCTGAAAGCACATACTTTTTGATTAACAACATTGCACTCATGTACGTATGACTTTTTTATGGTGCTTTTTGATTAATTAATGGCATTCAAAGCATAACCAAATTTAAGTGACACGCAATTCAAAAGCGAAACCGCTGCACTCAGTCACCCACTCAGCGCACTTACCCACTCACTCTCTTGCTCATTCATGCAGCCAGAAACAATCATTCATTCACATTCACGGCAATCAAATTTGTAAACGTAATAATTTTATTTAATTGCGTCTTCACTAACTCACTAATTGCTATGCGGGCGAGCTTAATTTGCTTTTTGTTGTTGCTCTTTTGTTGTTGCTTTTTTGTTCTTGTTGTTTTTTGATTATGTCAAAAATGTGTTGTAGCACTTTATTAAATTTATATAAAAGTTGTAATTATGGTTGATTTTACTTTTTATGGGGTTTGCTGTGTTTTGACTTTTGTTGTTCAGTGAGCGAATGAGTTCGGAAATGGAAATGGGCGAGTAAAGTTTATGTGTAATTTTGAAGTTATAAGAATGTGTGTGGCTTTATTTTTACTTTTCTACACGAAAAGTGAACCTTTTTTTTTGTAATTTTGCTAAGGAATAGAGTTTTGTGCTTGGGAAGAAAGTAGTGCTAACGTAACTAGAGCACTCATACGCCGTGGAGTACCTACAAAGCAAGTTAGGCTGCAAGCCAAACAAAATATAATAACTAAGGAAATGATAAAGGCGCAAATTACTAACTAGTGTGGTCTGGCAGCCTAATTTGGACAACACAATATATTAAACAAAAGATAAAAAAAAAGTATCCATAACAAAGCGCGCTAATTACACTGTAATTAACACTAAACAAAAGGCAGTGGGCTGAGCAAAGCATAGAAAGCAGTGTGTACAGCTTTGAAGATTCACAACAAACACGCACACAAACAAAAGACAGTATTGCACAAGAAAATTTAAGTTGCTTCGAAACAAAAGAAACCGCCCACCACTGGAATGTTGCTTCGCAACGCACAGGCAGGCAGTCCATCAAAGCCACAGGCACGGCGAATACACACACTGTGAGCGAAATGCAGTGCTGCGTTGTTGCTGCTGAGCATTTTGATTCATCAGACGAGAAAATGATGACGATGATGATAACGATGATGACAACGAAGCATGCAAAATGAGCAATCAGCAGCCATACACAAACACACACACATACATAAATGCGGCTGCAAGCAAATACACTTCACAAGCAGTTAAAATACAATGCACGTGAATAATGTTAAAGACATGCCAAGCGAAACCAAATTTCACTCACCCCCTGCTGCGGCCGCGCTTTCACACTTTGACTCCGGCAGCTTTTGTATACAATTCAAATTATTTTAATTACAACATCCAACACATATTAACCATTGTGTTCGAAGCGGAGCGGGAGTGCAAGAGCACAAGAGCACAAGTACACAATAATAATAATAATGAAAGCAGTAACAGCAACCAGTGATGCCGAAATTGGGCCTTTCGGACCAAATCTGGTCCGATAAATTTACTTTGGGCCGTTGGGCGGCTAAAATCAATTTTGGTCCGATTTGACGCTAAACGATTTATCTTTCCTGTGTAAAGTTATTTTATTGTTAGTGAAACACACAATTCACATGTATGTAAAGTTATTTTACTGTTAATGAAACGCAGCTCGAAATCGGGTCATGAAGCAACTAAGAACGAGAACGCATGTGTAAACAAAATGTCATAGAAACATGAATGCAGAAGAATTTGACAGTTCGTTAACACATGTGTGTGTGGGGAATATGTTGACAAAAACAAAAAAAAAATAAATAAAATACTAGTGGTCGTGTGTTTTTGAATAAGAGGAAGAAGACAGCTGATGAGATAAACTCTCCTTCCTCTTTGCTTCATGAATGAGAAAATGGAAGTGAAGGAGGAAAATACACAGTTTTTTTGAATTCTTCATTATATTAGCTAACAGTATTGTAGCGTTGGTTGAGCCGTAGGAAATTGCAAGAACCGTAGGAATTTTACCACAAAAGAGCGAATATGAGTGCAAAGAATATAAATTGTGGTAAAATCCCAACGGTTATTGCACTTTTCTGCGGCTCAACGAACGCTATATCTGTTTGTAACATTTTTCCGCGGTTGCTGGCGTCTGGATTTCAGTTTGAAATTGATAAAATGGAAAAGTAAGTAACGTTTACATATGTATAAATATGTACAAATAAAAAACGCTTTCATTTCAATTTTATTTCAGGTTTTTAATCAAAAAACCGAAGTCTGCCGCAGTAGACCAGCCATCATGCAGGTAATTTAGTAAAAGTGAATTAAGCATAGCGACATTTGCATGGCTATTTCCGTGCCATATTTTTCTAAATTATATTTCACAATAATCCGACCACGGAATTGACTCATTACTTGATTGTGCTTTTCTTCATATATTTTTCGCAGCTATGAAGCAAACCAGGGTGAAAATTTGAAAAGAAAATTTCGAGTAGAGTGGCTGCAATCATTCGATTGGCTACAAAATAAGGATGGATCTGCGTTTTGTGTTGCTTGCGCGAAAATTATAGATAACCACAACACTCACTTGAAATGCCACGAGAAAACTGCGACACATATCAAAAATTACGAATTGCGCAAAAACCAACATACGCTTGAAAAGTTTTACAATGCTGAGCAAGAAAAACAACACCTTAAGGTCAGAAATGCCGAATTCGCACTTGTGATGTTTTGCATCACCCACAATCTGCCGTTTTTGTTAATGGATTATCTGCCAGCACTATTGGTGGAGTGCTGTCCAGATTCTGATATCGCGAAGCTTATAAAATGTGGCAGGACGAAGTCAGTGCAGATAGCTGAGTTTATTGGAAAACAGGCTAGTGAACGGGTATTAGAAATGCTTAGAAATACGAAATTTTCTATAATCGCTGATGAAACAACGGATATTGGTGTGACAAAAAGCTTAGTTTTGATTGCGAGATTTGCTGACAAGGCCCGAGTGGTGCAGGATAGGTTTCTTGCATTGTTAGAAGTCACTAAGTCAGACGCAGTTTCTATTTTTCAACTCATAAAACAGTTTTTCAATGCGAATAATATACCACTTAAGAATATTATTGGCTTAGCAACAGACGGTGCAAATGTGATGGCAGGTGATGTGGGAGGTGTTAAAGCTTTGCTCAGTAAAGAAACGAATTTTTTTTTTATTAAGTGCACTTGCCATTCACTTCATCTATGCTCAAGTTATGCCAGCAGACATCTGCCGAAAAGCATTGATTTTCTGTGCCGTAACATTTATAATTTTTTTTCGCACAGCTCTAATAGAATCAATGACTTGAAAGAGTTTCAAGAATATTGTTCAGTTAAACCGCACAAAATTTTAGGAGTTTCACAAACACGATGGTTATCGTTGGAAGGTGTGGTGTCAAGGCTGGTTGAACAGTGGGACAGCTTGAGGTTGTATTTTATTTCTTGTTATTACGAAGTGAATGGCATTCGCCCTGCACAATTAGCAGAAGAAATGTGCGCTAAAACCAAGTGTTATTTTTTGTTTTTAACATACATATTACCTATTGTTAATAACCTCAATAAGGAGTTCCAATCAGAGAGTTCTCGACTGCCATATTTATATTCAAGTATGAAATCTGTTTATCTTTTAATTGCAAATAATTTTGTTAAACGTGATGTTTGCAGGAAAGAAACAAATATTGATTTTAAAAACGAAAGGAATATAAAGCCGTTGCGTGATATTTTTGTAGGAACTAAAACAGAGATATTTATGACAAAAAATTTAAGTGAAGGTGATATAATTGAAGTAAAGGGAAATATACTTTCTTTCTATGTTGAGCTTTTAAACCAAATGAACACGCGGTTTGATTTTACTCGCGAAGATATTAAAATGTTACAAATAATTACACCGGAAAAAGTCTTATCAGAGGTAGATTTGCAAATACTTCCTTTGATACTTCACTTCAGTGAATTAGTAGATTGCGACCCTGACCAAATTACCAGTCAGTGGAATTTGCTTAGGTTGAGTGATGTAAATCTTTCTGCTGATATGGATTTAGACACATTTTGGTCGAAGGTGAGCCTATTAAAAAATGGTATCAATCAAAGAAGCTTTCCTGAATTATCCGAATTCATTTTTAATTTACTATCGCTGCCGCACAGCTCTGCCGCGGCTGAACGAAAATTTTCAATACTTTCTCTAATTAAAACTAAACTACGTAATCGACTAGAATTATGTACTATTAATAGCATCATGCTATGTAAAGAGCTCGTTAATATGAAAAGTCCCCACTATGTGTGGTCAGTTAAAAAAGATTTTAGTTTGTAATATTTATTGGTTTCTTATGTACTAGAGGCTGTTTTAAACAGATGCAATTTTTTTATATATAACAGTACATTTAAGTGTTATTTTTGAATATAACTTTTTGAAGTAATGCAATTGATCTCTCATATGTACATTCATATGTACATACATATTCTTTTTCTTTTTAGAAATGTGTGAATTGTTAAGAAATAAATTTTGAGTTGATTCTTAAGTGTTATTTGCATATATAATATATATGTATGTATGTATACATAGTATATACATACTTACGCATGTTAAAATAGATATTACTTAGTAGGTATGTACATATATATTTAAAAATAAATATGTAATTCCATTTTAAGTTGATTTCTGATTTTTGGGCCTTTTTTGGCGGAATTGGGCGGAATTGGGCGGTAATTTGGTCGGTAAAATTTTTTTTCAGTGGCAACACTGACAGCAACAGCATGCATGTAGCAACATGCAGTGACATGCATAAATCGCCAGTGCCAGCCCAGCCAGCAATGACTTCCGCTTCCGCAATGATTAAATTGATGGTGAGTATGGTGAGGATGCATACACTCGTGTGGTGTATAAAGAATGCGCTGCAGGTGTGGAGAGTAAGCAGAGCGAAAGGGAGAGAATGAGACAAAGACACGCGGCCATAAGAAGCCACGCTGCAAGTATGCACTAAGTGCATAAAAAGCTATACATGTCCGTTCGTGTATAAGTAAGTGCGCATGATGCAACGTGTTAAAAATTTAAACAATAGCACGTAGCAAAATTCGCCTGCCGGCAACCACCAACACTTTGATTGCATTTTTAATGTATTTCTTAGCTTTCTTCTTTTTTTTAACACAAATTCTTATCATAGACATTTGCGCTTTTGACAGCCAGAAGGCACACACACATAGACATACACAGGCGTTGTGCTATTTTTGAATGTTGCACAGTGAAGCTTTTTTGGTTCTTGCAGCACTTGGAAATGTGTGACTAGAATGGACGAAGTAGATACAAAATTTTAATTAATCCATTCCAAGCACGTTTTGATGGTTATGTTTCTCAGAAGATTTTCATGACAGAAAAAGCTTTAGGTTCTCGAGACCGACAATTTATTTTTTTGTGCTGCACAGCTCAGATCCTCTCTAAATTAATATCATCATCATCACCATCATCATCATCATCATCGTCGTCGTCGTCGTCGTCATAATTATTATCACCATCATCATCATCATTATCATCATCATCATCATCATCAACATCACGGCCATCATCATCATCATCATCATCGTCGTCGTCGTCGTCATCATCATCATCATAATCATCACCATCATCGTCATCGTTATCATCATCATCATCGCCATCATCGTCGTCATCATCATTAATATCATCATCATCATCATCATCATAATCATCACCATGATCGTCATCATAATCATCATCATCAATATCATCGTCATCGTTATCATCATCATCATCGCCATCATCGTCGTCATCATCATTAATATCATCATCATCATCATCATCATAATCATCACCATGATCGTCATCATAATCATCATCATCAACATCATCGTCATCGTTATCATCATCATCATCGCCATCATCGTCGTCAACATCATTAATATCATCACCATCATCATCATCATCATTATCATCATCATCATCATCATCATCATCATCATAATCGCCATCCTCATCATCATCATCATCATCATAATCGCAATCCTCATCATCATCATCATCGTCGTCGTCATTAACATCACCATTATTATCATCATCATTCATTTCCACCTTTATATATCGACGGCTGAGAATAAGATCGTCCTATTTCAAAAATTGTTTCAAAAACGCCCTATTCCAAAAATTGTTTGAATAACGTCCTATTTCAGATTTTGCTTCAAAAACGCCCTATGCATGAAAATTAATGAGCATTAGAGTGCCTCATTTTTCACAGAAAACAAGCGAAAATACAATTACTCGCTCCTCTTGTCTGCTAAGTGACCAAAAACAGCACACAGTGCGCACTTAAGCCAAATACAAGATATAAATGTGTGTATAAGCGGCACCGTTACATGTCATTACAGCACAGCCACTTACTCTACTTATTTTTGCGCACTTATCGCTTCCGCCTCCTGCTTCACTTCCGCTTTCTCCTTCTCCTCCTCTCCACCTGCACTTTCTCCGATCTCTTTCATGAAGTTCTTAAAATGCTTTCATTCTTGTTGCGCCCATTATACAATTTTAAAGGACAGTTTTATGTCCTTTACTAATTGTATTAATATGCATATGTATATGTGTGAGTATGCGAGTCCTTGAGTGTTGCTGTGCGACTGCTTTTGTTATTACATTGGTGGTATACTAAGTGCTTGTGTGTGAGACGCGTTGAATTGCATAATGAAAAAGTCACAAATGGCGTTGAGGCAGAAAATTGCACGACACAACCAGAAATGTTGGCGGTTGCATGTTTTTCGTTGTTGTTTCTTCTTCGTTGCATTTTAATCACTCTGCTTCACTCTATCACTTTCTCTCACTCTGTGCTGTACACTCCATCTTGTATTCTTCTTTCATTCACTCTTTCACTCTTCATCATCTTATCTCATCATTTTTTGGTAGCGTGATTTTATTGCACAATTCTCTGCTGTCATAATTTTGAGTGACTCACTCGAAAGTGTTGAAGCATAACGATGAACAGTCGCAAAGTTCAGAAATAAGGCACAAAAAGTGGCTAACAACAAACGGTTCATGGCAGTTTTATTGATAAAACAAGGCAGATATGATAAAAGTAGCAGCAGAAGACGTTAAGAACTAGTATGTGCATAAAGGAATATTTTGATAAAAATTGAATGTGCGGCATAAAATGTATTACCTATGTAAATTAGGATGGGGCAATTCACTAACCTATATCGCCCCATCGAAATTCGGATTCCTCTCAATTTTCTGAGTAGAAAACTCCTCCACGACATTTGTCTAAAATTAATTTTGATGTTCCGGAATTTGCTTTTTATGGACCAAGACGTATTTCTGAAAATAAAAATTGGGCAAAAATCGACAAAAAAATAACCAGGCCAATATGCACATCGAATTGAAGCAGAATTTTATGCTGAATCCATATGTGAAATCATAATTAAAATCGGATGATCCGTTTTCGATATAGCCTGATTTCCGGTTATGGAGGCTAAATGCCGAAAATCGCATATTTTCGCGATTATCTCTTGCTGTGTACAATATATCTGAAAGTTTGTTGCAAATTTCTTAAAGATAGGTCAATACATTATATAAGCAATATTTTAAAATATTAATTTATCTTCCGGTATAGGAAAACTAAAATGCACTCTTTTTTCCTTAGCCCAAAATCGCGGTATGGGATCTCCATGTTATAGTCATTCGATTTCGATGATTTTCGCTGACAGCGTTTTGTGTACAATAAATGCTCCAAATCCAAAATTTCAGAATTTTTTTTTATGTACATTGTACATTAAGGTGGAGTGAAAATGTTTTTTTGGAAATTCAATTTGTTCCATAGCCAGAACGGCACCCTTGGAGCCCAGAAATAAGCCTGTAAAATTTTATTGACCTACTCGCATGTTTAGAGGTGCCCCCAGCCCCACAAAGTTGAAAAAAAATAGCACGATCTGGTACAAATGTAAAATTTCTAAAATTATAAAATCAAAAAACGAAGTATGAGGATTGATAAAGATGGCTAAGCTGAGTATTAAAGTGAATTTATTTTTTCTTGAAACAACAACAACAAAAGTTATTAAAGGTCAAAATTTATATTATGCATTTTTTAAATTGCAATTACTTAAAAACTACTTAACCGATTTCGAATATTTATTTACCATTCGATTCGCTGCGGGGGTCAACCCCCTCTTTAACTCCCTTACTTTTCATATATAAAATGTATATCAAATTAAAGGGAATTAAAATACCTATTGAACGGCATAAAAACCTTCGAAATCGGTTGAGTAGTTTTTAAGTAATTGCAATTTAAAAAATGCATAATATAAACTTTGACCATTAATAACTTTTGTTATTGTTGTTTCAAGAAAAAATAAATTCACTTTAATACTCAGCTTAGCCATCTTTATCAATCCTCATACTTTGTTTTTTGATTTTATAATTCTGAAAATTTCATATTTGTACCAGATCGTGCTTATTGCTTTCAACTTTGCGGGGCTGGGGGCAGTTCAAAACGTCGTCCTATCGCCATAAAATTTTGTGGGGTTCATTAACTCGTATAAAGGCTACTTTTCATTGCTGGTACGTTCAAAAAAAGAACAAAAAAAAAATCTCCATATGTTTTCACTCCACCTTATTGTACATATATGTATATAGTAGCACATACATACAAACATAGATATAGTATGTATGCACATTAGGTCGTCTCGCCTTAAAGGGACCAAACAAAAGTTCACCGTACGCGCACCTCTATTACATGTATTTTTGAAAAACATTTCTGGAACTGTTTTATTTTTTTGATACCGGTAGATGTCGCTCAAACAATTTTTTTTTTTTTCATATCCGGTATTTATAGTGCAATCTCTAAATTTGATACAGCAATGTCTTTGGCTTGAAAGGACGGTTTCTTCTATATAATCCCATTAACACTATGTGCGCTATTGGGGTCACTACTATTCAGTAATTAGCTTATACCACAATAATGTAAATTTTTTATGCCTGCATATTAAACGTGGTCAAAAATTAATATTATTTTGCAAAAGAAGTTTTGCGATCATTAGAACCTGAAATAAAACACATTTAATATTTCAAGGAATGTACATATATTTTTTGCTTCCTATGGTCTTTTAGGTTCATTTTACAAAGATATTTTCTTAGGAGACCTTTACTGAAATTTTATGCCGAATAATTTTCTAGAACAGTTTAAGCATTTAACACCCCCACAAAGAGGTCGTTTGACCACTTTTCTATACAGTCCTAAAAAAATAGTACTTTGAATGTTGTTAGAGGGTCAAAATGTAATTTGTAATTTATTTGTATGAAATAGAAAATAATTTGCAATAAATTCTTAATAGATAGAAAAATCTTTGTATAGAGAACCTAAAAAGACCACAGAAAGCAAAAAGAAAAATATAAATTCCTTGAAATAATAAAAAAAAAATTGTAATGCTTTCTTCATACAGATTTTGTCTGAGGAGACTAATAGTGAATTTGTATGCCGAATAATTTTCTTGAAAATTAACCCTCTACCGAACTTCAAATTTGCTATTTTTTGGACTCCTCGAAAACGGGTTCAAAAGGACCCCATTTGTGAAGGAACTATAGGTTAAAACATTTCACAAACCTAATCTTCGTTTTATTTCACAGAAAATGTGTATTTCTGTCCAATGCATATTTTAACACTTTTTTGCATGTGTACTGAAAACACAGACAATATATGGCAAATTTGAAATGGTCATTGCAAAGAAAATGCAGAAAAATTACATATTCTGGAGTTTTACTGTGTCGATAGTGGTCCTTCATTCTGCTGTTGTACAATGCCACAGATTTTTAGGTAAAAAAATATTATTCATTAAAATTTACTATACAGGGTTGCGTGATTTTGATTTGACTGAATCACTAATCAAAAATATTTTCTGATTCTTGATTTAAAATATTTTCAAATCAAAGATAATTTTTATTTGTGATTCGTTCCAAAAAAGAATCAGAAATACCCTTTGATTCGTGATTCAAACTATTTTCAAATCAAAGATAAATTTTATTTGTGATTCGTTTCACAAAAGAATCAGAAATACTCTTTGATTCGTGATTCAAACTATTTTCAAATCAAAGATAAAATTGATTTGTGATTAATTTCTCAAAAGAATCAAAAATCTTTTTTGATTCTTGATTCAAACTTGATTTCGAATCAAGATTCTTAATAAATTTTTGATTCGAATCAAATTTTTGATTCGAATAAAATTTTTGATTCAAATAAAATTTTTGATTCGAATCAAAAAATTATTTTGAATCAAAACTTTATTTCAAATAATGTACCTATGCACATACATACATAAGTATGTTTGTATATACGTACGACGTAGCACAAACGTAAATACGACAATCAGAAATATGTATATATGTACATTAGAGTGGCCCTTAAGCCTATGGGAAAATTTTTTTTCTACTTTTTTGAGACGTTACCCCCTGAAATGGTTTCATATACGAAGAAAATATGCCTTTTTTAATATTTGCTTGATTGGTCAACGTTAACCCGTGCCACAGTGTGTTGAAATAATGAACCAAGTATTATATGGTTCAGTGGACGTTTATATTGGACGAATTCTCTTATATTTTTGAATTTTAGTAGATTACAACGTTGTTATTTATTACACTCCACAAATAAATTATTTATAAACAAAATATACTGATATTCTATATCGTCGGTGATACTGCAAGACGTTCTATGTCGCCGTGAATAAATTTTTGAAGAAGGAGAAAAAACTATATATATTTTCACTTTTCGCGGTGTTTTACACATTTTTATAGTATTTATAAAAGCGAAGTTATATATAAAAGCAAAATCTATGTGATTGACAAAAGTGTAAAAAGGTTATTTAGGTGTATTCAGGAAGAAGTGAAAAGTGACATGGAACGTATTGCAGTATCACCGACGATATATTGAAGTACTGAAATGTCATGGATACTTATTTACTCATATATGTATACATACAAACAATTTAAGAAAATTGAAATTTTTAATGCATATTTTTCATGTAATCGTACATACATATTTATATGGGAAATTTATAAAATAAGTGCCCTCTATTAGTGTAATTGTACATTCTCGTACATGCATACACAAATAAGAAATACAATTCAGAACTTTAATTCTCTTGAAAGTCCATTGAAAGCGTTTGAAGAGCAGTGTAGTAGCTCCCAAATAAAAGAAATGAAATAACTCCCAAAGAAGGAAATGAAATAAGTCCCAACACACTGCGAGTTATTTCATAACGAAATAAGTTCTATTTTGTATGAAAATATTTGTAGTTTTTTCATTTGTTTTTTGGAGTTAATTTATTTGGGAGTTATTTCACTACGCCAGCGTTTGCTGCTGACAATTTTGGTATTTTTTTTCTATAACACACTTAATTCTCACACAGAATGAAAGACCAATATCCACATAGTAAAACCCGCAAAAAATTGCCATAGCTGTAGTTTTGTAGACTACTTTAACCCTCTAACACCCCGACGATGAGGTCCCCACTAGTGCTGGACCGTCTCAATATTATATTTCTGAATCATTTTCAAACGGTAGTAACACTGACTACGCGTAAAATGACCATGATACGGACACAAACTTTCCCAATGCCGACAGATACTCACTTTTGCTATATTTGTAAAAAACTAATTTGTCTCACATATGCTAAAAAGGTATGTGTGGCATGTGCTTCAGTTAACTGACTTCACCAGTTGCACGTTTTAAAATTATTGTATTGGAAGAAAATAATATAGACTACGATTTTAAATTAATACATAATTCTTAAGTGAAAAGTTTGATTTTTTTGTTGTATATACGTAAGAACCAAAATTTAATGTCATCTACATACGTACATACATCTTCTACGATTCTTGCTACTAAAGCAATTTTAAAATAATAAAAGTATTTTGATTAATTTCATGAAAGTTTAAACTTGTAAATATCTCAGAG
This sequence comes from Urophora cardui, assembly GCA_960531455.1. Lineage (NCBI taxonomy): Eukaryota > Metazoa > Arthropoda > Insecta > Diptera > Tephritidae > Urophora > Urophora cardui. The sequence goes on along the minus strand of OY482672.1, from coordinate 156,806,540 downwards.
TTAGGTTTTCGGGTATACCTACGCACATACATATATTTATCACGGCATAGCCAAAAGAAGCGCTTACTAAAAGTGATGTTGCCAATTTTTCAACTTCAACTCGTTGTGGCACGGGTTAGAGTTGTTCAATCGGGCCAAAATTTTCAGGGTATTATTTTTTTATTAAACAAAAACATATCAGGGGGTAACACTTGCAAATTTCCGACTTTCGAAAATAAGGGCCACTCTAATGTACATACATACATATATATGTACACATTTGGCGTCAGCATACAATTTGGATGTTATTGGACTTTTGGTGCATTTTATACATTTTTGTGTTTTAAGTTACCGAGAATGTTGTGAATATTTCTGATATGCTACAGTATTTTTGATTCTAAATAAATTTTTGATTCGAATAAAATTTTGTAAAAAAAATTGTATGTGACCAATTTTCAAAATAGGAGGGGCACTGGTCAATTAAATAATGCATTTCCAAGCTATCGCTAATCGCATCGGACCCTAGCGAAGAATTGTATACACATCTTTCACGATTTCTTACGCCCACTAGCAAATTTAAACAATTTGTAAAAAGAGCTATGTGCTGTAAAACGGCGCAAATGCTTCGTGCGAAGTGGTTGGTCAAAAAAAGTAAAAAAAAATTGCACAAGTCTATTACATATGTGTAGTATCATTAGTTAACAATGCAAACTAGAAAAAATATTCTCTAGGATCACCAGAAAACGGTTTTTTTGCTCTCCTGAAAAGTTGCTGAAAAACGTATAGCTGTTTTTGTTGGCGCAGCGACGATTTGCTTTATGATAACTCAAATAGTTTTAACACCAGTAAATAGTTATTAGCATGAATAATAAAAATTGATTTGCGCGAATAGTTTTACCGCTCGCGCGAATTTGGAACGATAATAGCAGCAGGTAGTTTACATAACATTTTTCTTAGAAAAACAAAAAAGAGAAACTAAAATTTAATTGGATTGCACAATATTTAGTTAGCATTTATTTTTTTCGACTCTTTTAGCACTTCATACGTAAGCTTTTGTGTAATCGCTTGAACTCTGCGCGCAGCACGAAAAAATTTTAAAATAATTTTATTGAGTGAACAGGAAAAGAGCGCAAATTTCCAGTGAAGTAAACAAAAATAGCTATTGAATGCCAAACGGCCGCGGCCATATTGAACATGAAAATATGTTTTGGTTGGCAACATTGTGCACATGCACAATCAACGTTAAAACCATGGATGCCATTGATAAGCGGATGTTAGCAGATATGCATTTTTATTGCGGCGTCATTGTTTATTTTAATGCCAATGCCGAGGAAACAAAAGGACATAAATGAAATGCTTGCATGGCATAGGCGAAGCGTTGATTAGTTTCGAGCAGCAATATGCAATAATGGCTTGAAATACATATAAATACAAATAGTTAACTAGTATAAAATAAAAATAAAAAAATTTTGAAAAAATGGTCAAAATGCCGTTCTCTTTAACACATGTTGAAAATGAGAAAAAAGAGTGCAATATTTGCGTATTAAAACTATTTTATAAAATTCATAAGCTACCTAAATTGTAATGACATTAAATGTTTGTTTTCTTTTAGCAATTTAATTAATTTTAGAACTTGAGCTTACAAAAACAAAAATAAGTAATTCGAATGGCAATATTAAAGCTATGCTAAGGAGTCCTCTAGTATATTTTATGCTCGTCTACCATACCAGATTTCTCGGGATCTAAACCCAGTTCGGGCAAACAACAAAAAAAAATTAGCCGCGTTCATTTGCGCAAGACTTAGAGACTTGCGAAAAAACAACTACTGATATAAAAACAAGTGAATAATTAAAATGATTTCAAATTGTTGTCGATAGATGTCTTCTGTCTGGGCCTTCTCCATTTCGATTATATCCAAGACTCAATCCCAACAATGATCGTTAACACCAGGGCTCCGGAGCAAAGTATTTTTTCATTTTACCTGCTCCGGTCCCAAAAAAAAATTTTTTTTTGCACTTAGCTTCCAACTTTTTTTACTCCGAGCTCCGCTCTCGCTCCGATAAATAAAAAACGTTATCTACTTATATGTATACCAGTGATGGACTGCTCGTGCCTGTGCGCTTTTCGGCATTTTTGCAAGCATCTTGGCACTTATTACAATCGACAAGACCGTCTTAAATCAGATACGATAATTTTTAACGATGAAGGGAGACACTCAAATCTTACTTGATATACGTGATTTTTAGCTCCAGCTCCGCTTCTGCCAATGATTTGAACTCCAGCTCCGACTTCGGGAAAAGCCTTAGCTCCTTAGCTATTTGCTCCGTTTCGGGGCCCTAGTTAATACATTTTTTTTTTTTTAATTTCCCTACTCTAATGCGCGGTTGAGTCTTGGATGGAAAAGACAGCAATTTGAAACCATTTTACTTGTTCACAATAGATAAAATTGGCAATCAGCTACGACCATTTTAATGAGTAGCTAGCTGGCATACTCTCTAATAGTCTCTTAAGGCCTCTAACGTTTTGTATGGAATCTGTCAGCTAAGAGAGCAGAATCCAGTATAAGCTAGCGGCGAACTGCCTAAAAAAAACACTCCTATTGCCTAATTAAATAGAACCCAATTATTGGGGCCTTAGAAATAGCGGTCACCTCTCGGCAGTGGGCGGCATACCTTCCGAGGCTATTTCTGGCATGAAAATGTTTCTCACAAAAAAATGCTATTCGGAGTAGGAAAAACAAAAGTTAAGAAACACGACTCGCATTGGCTCGGCCTTAAAACTCGTCAGAGTTATATTAGTGACATTGTATTGTATTATTATAAATCACTACATATAATTTGGCGCCGCCTAGTTTTATATCGTATTTGCTCTCTAGTTTCTTTTGCATTTTCTAAACAATTGCCTATAAAAGATTTCACATAATCAAAAATTGATATCATGAAAGTCCAGATTACAAACTTTTGCTTTCTTTTTAATCACTCTCATACCCATTAAGTTCTTAACTGTTGACCTTCTTGCAACTGACAACTCGTTAACTTTGTATGTTTGTATATTTTTTAAAACAATAAAAATATACATTTACATAAATACAAACAAACACACTTCCTTTACATAAAATTTTCGTACATTGTATGCTATTTGAATGAGTTTATTCCCTTCCCTCACCTGCCAACAACTGTCTGTTCGCGCAATAAAAATGAATTTATTATTGCACAATAGCGCAAATGTCCTCATTTGTTCTGTGTTGTGTTCCTCTTGTTGTTCCGCTCCGAAATTCATTTCGCTTGCTCGTTTCTGTTTTTGGTTGCGCCCTGCAAACGGATCGCATGAATTTTTATTTTAACCGTTTTTTTTTTGTGGTTTTTTTTCGTAGTTTCGGTATGATTTCGTTTTTTACTCGTAGCGCTTGCTGTGGTGCTGCTCACTATTTTTATTTTATTTTATTTTTTGCTCACTATTTTTATTAACTGCAATTTCACATTTCATTTAGCACTTTTTATCCAGCAATTTTTTATACGCTCAACAAACTCAGGTTGCACTCATTGCAATTGCAGTTTTTGGTTTCTTAGCATAAAGAGCATGCTTTTTTATTTTTTTTATTTTTGTTTTTTATTGGATCGTTCGTGAACTGGATTTTACTTTTTTTATGTTTTATTGTTGAGATTTTTGGCTTTGAACTTTCATTGTCCTGCTACTCACCTGGCAAAAAAAAATCACTTTTTAGTTGCTCCTATGGCATTAAAATATCTTGTGCCGAACTGACATTGATGTTAATTTTTGGAAATGCCATCCCTATCCCTATAGCTGGACACTGGCTTCTTGGAAAGCAAACCGAACCTTTAACCATCTATGAACCACTGGCTTACACTAGACACAAAACTCTAGGCGGTTTTCAAAGCCTAAAAGAAGTAGCCAATTGCCAATTGTAGGTTTATTGAAATAACTAAACGGTTAAAATTAAATGATGAACCATAACAACAATTTTAATTTGGTTCAGGGGTCCCCAAATGCAACAAAATGCCGCCCAGTGCGCTAACTGAAGCCAGTCGAGTACCACAGCAACCCACCATATATAGACTACAGTTTGATTAAAGACAATTTCACCCCTACCTTCTTCTATTCCTTCTACTTTCTATCATAATTCCATTCTCAAATTTTATTTAGTAAAAATTATTCTCAATTCCACCTCAATTATTTTGCCCTTAGCGCCTTTTCAAGTCCCCTACCCCATCTAAAATTAACCATATTTTCGCACGAAACCAAACTCGCAAGTGTTGTGTTCCCAACTACGCTCCCCTCGGGCAACAAAGCATCGAAGTTTTTTATCACCGCAGCACAGTTTTCGTTCACAGTCGTTCATTTTTTAGTGCACGAAAACTTTTTTATGCGCGATAACGTAACCCACTTAAAAAGCAAGCGTAATGTTTTGGCACACTTACATACATATCAACACGCCCGCTCCCCCTTTCTCTGTAATTGCAACGTATGAGCACGCGTGTATTTTCCATTTCATCGTCAGTTAGTGGGACAGAGTGTGCGTGGAGCGCGCGGAAAGGTGTGTGATTGAGCGTCGCCCAGTGGCTGCCATTATTTAAGTTTTAATAAACAAAAACAAAAAGAATTTTTTACCACTTTTTTCAGTTTACAACACTTTTTTGTTTGCGATTTCGTCAATGAATGTGCGTTGACCTTTAATCTTTGGCGCTTTGCTTTAGGGTTTTTGTTTTTTACGCCACATTTAGTATGTATGTTTTTTTGTACATACATACAGCTGTGTTCAAAATAATAATAGTGCTATGAAATCAATGTGGAACTTTCTCATAAAAAGTTTATTTTAACTTATATAAAGTAATGGCGTATATCGTATAATAGTTCATTTGGGAGTGCTCGTTAAGTGGCGATTTTTTTAAGTTCGCTGTTCTAGTTTTTTTGTTTTTACTCCCGGCTTTTGTTTTTGTTCTTTCTTGTATTTACATATGTATTTTATATAAATATACATATTTGTTCGATTTCATACATGTTATGTTATATTGTTGTTGTTGTTGTCTTTTTTTGATACTTTTCTTTCACAGTCGTAAGGCTAAATTGGATTTTTGGCTGATTTTATATGTATGTAAATTTTTTTTTACTTTTTCGAGTGTTTTACTTTTTTGTAAACTATTTTTTTCCGCTTTCGTTTTTTACGCGCTTTTTTTTATCACTTTTTTGACAAACAATTTTGTGTCGCTCTGCTTCCGTTGCGTGTCATCACTTGTGACACACTCACCTGGGAAAGCTAAAGCGATTTTATGGATTTTCAATTTTATGTACGAGTAGGTATAGATAAGTGGGGTTTTTGAAGAGCAGAATGCATAACGAAAAATGTTGGTTATAGAAATAGAAGTATTAGAAGAAGAAATTGGAGGTAGAGTATACAGGAGAAAGAAGAAAGGAACGCGAAAATTATGTGAAAAAGGCAAGGCACAAAAACAATGTATTTCGAAGCTTTTCGAAAGGTATTTACATTCAAAATGTTTTCGAATTTTGTTTTTTTTTTTAATATCTTGAAATTTTGTAACTTTTTTTTGTGTTTTTATGATTCGAAATTTTTTGAAATTTTTTTTGCTTCGAATTTATTCCTAAACTTTCTGAACAGTTTTGGGATTCACATTTTTTTCTTTCGAAATGTTCTGAATTCGAATCTTTTTTTTTAATATTTTTGATCATTTTTAGTTTTTAAAATGAGAATTTTAAAATATTTTGAATTTTTTTTATTATTATTTTGGTAAAATGTGGAATTTTGAAAAGTTTGGATTCGCCATTTTTTTTTTTTTTTTTTTTTGAAATGTTCTGAATTCGAATTTTTTAAATATTTTTGAAAATATTTAGTTTCTGAATTTGAAAAATTTTGAAATATTTAAAGAAAAAATGGAATTTGTGAAACATTTTGGATTTGAATTTTTTTCTGGTAACATTTGGAATTTAGAAATTTTGGGATTCGAAATTTTTTTCTCCTAAATATTCTGAACTCAATTTTTTTAACATTTTTGAAAACAAAAAGTTTTAGAATTTGAAAAATTTTTAAATATTTTTGGAAAAAATTTGTAATTTTGGAATAGTTAGAAATTTTTTTTGCATTCTAAAATTTTAATAAGACTTTTATTTCGAATTATTTTCTGTTTCGAAAAACATATTTTCAATTTCGATTTTTTTTTAATCTTTGGTATTTGCGCCATTGGCGAGCAAATACCACAACGTCCATGCGAACGAAAATAAATCATGATGGAAATATTTGCGAAAACATAAAGAACCAACGCGATAAATCTGTACGCAACATGTGTAGATATTGCGGTCATATACATTTATACATACATGTGTATATGTTTATCCAGCTCAAATTATCACGATGAAAAGTCATAGAGTACTTTTTTCGGGAAACAAAGTGATTAAAAAGGGGATGAGTCGCTTTCATCATTTGTTAACTACCATTGTTTTTGGGATTACATAGATTGCGCTCTGGTTTCTATTTTTTGAAACACGTGCAGAGCGCTGTTGCTAGCATATGAAAAGCGGACATGTTTTGATCGACGTTTTGGGCACTCTGGAAGCAGCTTCACGCTTACTGGGGAACACTCCATAATCGCTCAAAACACCCCTTTCCCACTGGGTTCTTTATATGTATGTAACTACAAAAATCCAAATGAAATGCACTCACGTGTCTCGTTCTTGTTGACGCTCAAACATAACATGACTTAACACGAATCAGCCAGAGCCTTAACGCTAAGACATTTGCAGTCACATTTTCCTTGCAGTGTGTGTATAAATGTATGGACGTGTGTGGATATGTGTGTATAGGGACAACAAAACTTATCTACTTATAAAGTTTGCGCATTGTTGCTTAAGATTTGTGTAAGAACAACGGGAAGCTTTTAAAACTCTTTGTGCAAGTCATGGACGCATGAATGCTGCTAAAGATGGAATATAAGCTATAACAACAACAAGTTAGCAACAACAGCAATAACACATAGGAAGCAAGAAATAAACAACAACAAAAAACCCAACAATAATACACCAATAGATATGAGTAGAAGAAGAGAATGATGCGCCTCAACGCAGCGCCGGATGAAGTGGAAGAATTCACAAGAATAACAAAAGGACGCTTAAGAAATGCGAAGAAAGAGTGGAGAAGGAATTTCTCAACAAAGTAGAAAAAACAAGAAAAGGAAATAAAAAGCAAAGCAGAAAAATGCGGATATGAAGTGACTAAGACTGATGCATTTGGCGGTTAAGGCAGTAACTCAAACAAATTCCAAAACATGTGTAATGCGCTTTAGATGTGCGATAGAGACGCGCAATGTGAAGTTACAATGGAAAAAGTGTTAAGCAAAGCGGAATGTCAAATAAAAAAAAGATATTAATGAAGAGCGAAATGTTGGAAAGGAAGCAGAAAAAGGGCTTGCTAGACAGCTATGATTTCGTTGACAAGTTGACAAGTTGGGCTAATTGCAAAGCCGTTAAAGTCGGTTGATAAATTGAGTCCAGCGACACACTTTCTCAAGCAAATTTTGAAATCTGTGCAATATGAAAAATACTTTTCACGTGCTTTAAATTTAATTTATATGCAACTGCTGCCTCTGACAGATATAAATATAATTAATTAATATAATATAATTGAAAATATTTTTATAAGCAAACTGTGTACAACATTTGCATATTTGTTTCCTATTGCGTATCGAATTGTTGCTTCTGCTTATATAAGCGTTTCTACTTTATATAAATTCACTTTGGTATTGCCTGCTATATATACACATATGTATTTAAGTATTCCTGTTTAAATTTGCTCACTGTCGTGCTCTGCTCTGCTGTGCTTTAACTTGGAATTTTCTTGACGTTGCTATTTTCTTGTGTGTGCACAAATATTGATAAATTTTAATGAAATTCCATAATAAATATGTTGTATTAAGCCAAAAGCTATTTGCGTATAAACAACAGGGGATATGCATACACAAATATGCATTTATTTGCACATGCACACTGCTGTGCAAAGCAACAGCAACAAAATTTGTAGAGCCTGATTTCGAAAAAAATTAAAACATTTAACACGTTTTAGCATGTAGTTTTTTTTTAAATAGCGAACTTTTCTGGTAAACCAATTTTTTGGTTTAAATTTGTTTTTTTTTTTTTTTCATTTTTTACATTTCGAATTCTTTTTTAATATTTTTTAATTTCGTTTTCTTTTGCTGTTTTAGGTGGGAAGTAAATATACTAATTTAAATTTTTATGTAATATTTTTGAAATCCGATGCTTTTTGAAAATTTTGTTTGAAAATATTTTTTTTATTTTGAAATTTTGTGGCATTTTTGTATTTCGAAATTTTTGAAAATATTTTTTTTATTTCGATTTATTTTCTTTCGAAATATTTGCTATTTCGAGTTTTTTTTTTTTTGGAATTTCGAAACTTTTGGAGTTATTGAATTATAAAATTTAGAAAACATTTTATGGAATAATTTGGAATTTGGAAATCTTGAAACTATTTTGAAAATATATTTTTTGTTTCGAATTATTTTTTTTGTTTTTCTTTTGGAATTTCGTCACTTTTTGAAAATTTGTTTGAATTCGAAATGTTTCGAATTTTGTTGCTCTTTTAATATTTTTGAATATCCGGAACTTTTTGATGTCCAATTTTGATTTTTTAAAAATTTTTTGCATTTCGAAATTTTTGTAAAATGATTTTATTTTGTAATATATTTTTTTGTTACAGCATATTTCGTATTTTGGCTTTAATATTTTTGAAATTCCGCGAGTATAGAGAATTTTTTTGAAATATTTTGAAATTTTTAAACTTTTTGGAAGTTTTTTGTATTTTTAAATATTTTCAAAATATTTTTCAATTCGTTTTCTGTTTGAATTTTTCTAAATTTCGATGTTTTCGTAATATTTGTGGAATTCTGAAACTTTTTGGCGTTTTTCAAATTGAAAATGTATCTAAATTTTTTTTTTATTCGGATTTTTTTTAAATTTTTGAATTCGAAATGTTTTGAATTTTTTTTTTTTTTTGAAATACTTTGGAATTTCAAATTTCGAAATTGTTTGGATTTTTTTTTTTGTATTTCTATATATTTTTGAAAATAGTTTTTTATTTAGTTTTTTTGTTGTTGTTTCGAAATGTTTTGAATTTTAATTTTTATTTTATTTATTATATTAATTTTGAAATTTAGAAACTTTTTAACTTTTTGAATTCGAAATGTTTTGAATTTTTTTTTAATATTCTGGAATTTCGAAACTTTTTGAAAATAATTTTTATTTCGAAATTATTTAATTTTTTTTTTTTTCGAATTTCTGGCTTTTGTTGTAGAATTAGGAAAAGTAAAAAGACAAATGTGAGAAAATACATTTGTGCTCCACTGTTTTGTTTTTCGTCGCCACTGTAGTTATGTATACTCATCTCCTCTGCAAATTCTGCTTATATACAAATATGTGTGTGTTTATTTAGTTCAATGCAACTTAAAATTTTATAATTTATTTATTTCTTATGATAATAATTTGTGTATAAAACATGCTTGCATGGACATACATACATACATATGTATGTGCATGTTTGCTTAGCTTGAATTATGCATTTTATGTTTGTTTGGTCGGATTTTGTCGTTCGTGTGCAAAGCAAAAGTTGCAAAGCTGTTACTTTTTAACAAAACAAAATAATTTATGGGATAGATATGTTTTAAAGAACAAATCCACAGAGAGAGTGAGAAAATGCACTTGCAAATAAATAAATCTTTGATTGCTAGAAAAATGCAGCAAAAGCAATTAAATAAATAAGGATATATTTAAAAATTTATAAGTGTATGCACGCATGTGTGCGCGTTTGCATAGGTGTGATGTTCGAAACACAGCTCAGCTGGAATGAATAAATTTTAAAATTGCAAACCAAAATTGCTTTTGATTCTGTTTCTGCTTCTTGTTCATTGCATATTTTTAATTGGAATTAAATTTAATTTTCTTGAGACAAGCAGGATTACTCTAAAGGATAAGGAAAAACAAGGATTGCGGTTTTTTAAGAAAATAGTTATTCATTTACTAAACATAAAATTTTGCTTAAACAACAAAAGCTTCGAATTTTGACAACTTAAAATGAATGAATAAGAATTTTGTGCATGCTAAAGCAAAGAATTGATAAACTTAACGAGCGCAAGTGAAGCGAAAACGACATTTGGAATTAAAGAGAAGAAAACGAAAACGAACATTCATTTTGCATAAAAGTGTTATCAGCAATTTGCATGTGTAAGCGATTTGCAGGCAGTCGGACGCAGCGCTGCAGTGGATATCTACTCAGGTGTTGGGTGCAACATTTGCAGCTGCTATGTACATATGTAGAAGGTATACATATGTATGTATGTACGGATATATGTACCTTACCTAATAGTGATGAGCGATATATCACAAACGGTGATTTTTTCACTGTGAATAAAAAATCGCAAATCGCAATTGCGATCACTTTTTCAAAATAGCAGTTCACTACTTATTGGGAACTGCTATCGATGTAGCAAGTAAGCAGTTCACCTATGTGAATCGCAATCGCAAAAGCATTATAAATTTCTTTTTGCTTACACTTTTGAACAAACCACATACGTATATAGAAATATAAGAAAAAAAGTTATTGAATTTAAAATTGTCTTTGAAAAATGTTGACAAACAGCGAAATTACTGTGGAATACGTTGTTGTAAAATGTTGACAGGTTATATCGCTCAGAAAACGCAAAATTAATCTCTACCGGTAACTGATGATTTTATAGCAGTCCATGCAATCGCAATAGCAGTTTAAATTCGCAGTGATTTAAAAATAGCAATCACTGAAATCACAGATATCGAAAAATCGCAGTTTCGCTCATCTCTATTACCTAACACCACCTGCTGCTACTGCTGACTGGCCTTCCCGCTGGCATTGCAAATTTTTGTGCTTGACTCTTTTTGCCCCGCTCCACTGCTGTTCCTTCACTGCTAAAAAAGGTTTACTTGCGCTGATAATCAAAAAACTATTTTAAAGAAAATTATTTCTTAAACTTTTTATGCTTTTCATTTTTTTCGGCACTTTTTTACATACACGCCATCACATACATTTTTAAATTTTTACTGATTGCACAGCATTGAGTTGCAACAAAATTATGCTAAGCAACTCGCACAGTTCTCGGTTCGTGTAATTTTGTGGCAAATGTAATTTTGTTTGCTTATATGCTCTGCAGCTGGTGGCAGCCTGGCAATGTGCAGCGCGTGTATAATTTTCACATAAGAATATTTTTATAAAAGAAGACATTGACGGCAGGAGGTGTGGAAATACGTACAGACATGCCAACGAACACATAGCAGCAACTCAATTCAAGAAGCGGTAGAATTTTGTGTGTAGAAAATTGCAAATGAAGTGTGTCCACAAAACTCTGTATGGATATATGTACCTATGTACATATGTATGTTTGTTTGCGTGTTTGTATTTATGCACTTCTGCTGCTTTGAGCATTTCAATAGGTACAACTCTTGCTTGCATTCTAAGTAAGTTTAGTTTGGCTTTCGCTTTCGCTTTAATGGAGTGCAGAAATTGTTCCATTTATTTGCTGAAAATTTCGCACATAAAGTTTTAAAGTCTTTTCGTACTTTATTGTCGCATTTTTTATGCTAAAAATTTTTGACTATATGGATGAAATAATTTCTTCGCAAAGTATTATAAAATATTTTCTAGTTTGACTTTCCTTCAGACTACCCGATCATTGTTTTCGAGTTGCTTAAGTAAGTAATGAGCTTTTCATCTATAGCGATAGCCAAGTGGCCATCAACATTCTTGACTCCTATTCCCTCATTTCTACAGAAGATGGACCCAAAAGAACTACATATTTGCAGCTCATATAGATCCAAGGCTACAAGGACATTGCGGGTAATTTTATGACAGCTGAACTTGTAAGGCAGGGTGCAACCAAGCAGGTTTTTTCTGGGATGTGTATATGTAAAGTATGGATTGCCATTAATCACATGAAAGCTGGTGTATAAAGAGCTCATTTACATATAAACAACCAGATGAAAGATGGCAGGAGAACGCAGGCTGACGGGTATCAGGAGCGAATTGACCGAAGTGGGATGATAAGGGATCTCGTGACCTCAAAGGATGGTGGAAATCTCTCACTTGCCATAGTATTGACTGTCTCATTGGAAAATATGGAAAGAGATTAGGTTATCGCAAATCTTGTAGAGAAAGATGAAGAAGAAGAAGAAGAGAAGTAAGAAGAAGAGGAAGAAGAAGAAGAAGAAGAGAAGTAAGAAGAAGAAGAAGAAGAAGAAGAAGAAGAAGAAGAGAATGAAGAAGAAGAAGAGGAGGAGGAAGAAGAAGAAGAAGAAGAAGAAGAAGAAGAGAAGGAAGAAGAAGAAGAGAAGGAAGAAGAAGAAGAAGAGAAGTAAGAAGAAGAAGAAGAGAAGTAAGAAGAAGAAGAAGAAGAGGAGAAGGAATAAGAAGAATGAAATGCCGGAGGAAGCGACCGAGCATCTCATCTGCAGTTACCTGTTTTCAGTGCCTTCAGGCGGCTAACCCTGGAGGCTCCTTGTCCGGACAGCCTTCTGCCAAGTGGCGGTCACCGCGCAGGATTTTGTGAGTTTCATCATCCACCAAGTGGAGGAGAAAACTGTCTTCTGTGCTATAGCAATGAGCCTCAGCATTGGCTGTTGTTACATCAGACCCTAACTAATCTAATCTTTTGATGAAAGTAAAAATTATACTTAAACTAGTTTAGTTTGCTTTTTAACGGAATTATTTCGCTTTTACTCAGTTATAATAGCTAAAATTCTCTAGAAAATTATTTCGCGCAGAAATATAACTTCATTTATCAACTAGAGCGCCTTCTTATTTTCTTACTCAATTGGGGCTTTACCGTCTAGGCGATTTTGGCCGAGTCCAATAAAGCGCGCTGCTTGGTATTGTTTCCAGATACTTGGCGCCAATTACTCTCAAAAAAATACTCGTAGTTAAACCAACAACTTTCGGCTGTTGAATCTCCGTCTTTGATTCAACAGCAAAAGTATTTGTTTTTACAGCAAAGTTTTTGATCCAACAATTTATTGCTTGCCTTTAAAAAATTTTTTGTGAGAAAATATTTTTTTGTGAGAAGACCAACAACAAAAATAATGATGGAGAGAAGATGAAGAGAAAAATCCAAAAAAAAGTTTATTTTTAGCAACAATTTTCTCCCCGTTGTTGATTTAAAGACAAAAGTATTTGACCCAACAGTTTCCGCTGTAAACAAAACTAATGAGAACAAATTTTTTTAAATTTTGTTTTTACAATGTTTCAAATAATTCATGGATTGCTTTTTAGGAAATGGAAGTATAAGTAGGTTACTACAATTCAATATAATGTTGAATGTTCCACTATGTGATGATTGGATAGAATTTCAGGTTGATGTCATGGTTCGAATCCGGAGGAGAATATAAGAATAATATAAAATAAAATATAAAATAAGAAAGAAGAAAAATCAGAATAAGAAATAAAGATAGCAACCAGTGAATGATAAGAAGGAGAGAAGAATAGGAGAACAAGCGGAGGCAGTTGGGACCTGGGTGGAGAGAAGGTGAAGAGTAAAATGCAAACAAAAATTTATTTTTAGGTGAAAAATTTTTCCAACAATCTCCGTTATTGACTTAAATCAACAACGCTCGCACCTTTGAAGCAACAACGGAGCGTTGTTGGGCACATTTCAACTGCGGAAAGTTAACAGCGAAAGTCTTTAGATTTACAACGTTTTTTTTTTTTCAGAGTAGAAATACCAAGCAGAATGAGCCAGTCTTCACCAGATCTGCCCAATGCAGTGGAGATGTCCCTTTTCATCTACTGCCTTTAGCGGGTTTCGAGAGAAATACTTTTTGGGCCGCCGCAGAACTTTTATCTATACATTCTCATGGATATGACCTGTACACCGCAGCCACTACTGGATATTTATTCTATGAATTCTATGTCGATGTATGCGTAAAGCTCGTACAGCTCATCATTAAGTCGCCGTCGGTAACGCGCAACGAAGCACACATATACGTATCTTCCGAAGAACTTTTATCGCCAATACTCGTCTGATTTTGACATCGTCCATGTCGTACATCACAGAACGGCAACGATGAGCGTCTTGTGCAGTGCATGAGTTTCATTCGTCGAGATGACTAACTTTGCTTTTCTATGGCTTACTTAATCGAAAATAGCAGCAGCATAGCATCGTTGGACTAGTGTGCCTTCAATTCACATTAATTAAAGTCCATTTACTGCGAAAGGCCTGCAAGAAAGTAGAAGTAAACTTTTTTATCAAGAAAAGTTGATGTCAATCATAATTCACTGCATACACGTGCAAAGGAATTTAAGTTTTTGAATGGAATAGGTTAAAAGTTTTTATTAGCACCCGTGTTATGCGGGCAAGGCTTACTTATCAACACACACACACAGACGAACAATCAAGGCCTTTCTCAGCCAGCTTTTTCCTTTGTAAAATCTACGATACACCAACTTAGAAAAATTTTTTTCGTCTTAAACCACAGCGTTGCTGCATTCACTCGCACTTTGCTTATGCGCTTACTACTTTTTTCATTTTGCCTTTTTTCTTTTTTTCTTTAACAAATCCCACTAAGCAAACCCCTTTTTGATACACTTTTGCCGCATAAGTGACTTGTGTATGTATGTATGGCAATATATATAGCAGTATGTGAATAAGTGGTAGTGTTACAAAAATCCATTTAGCTGGCAATAAATTACGGAAAAGAGGCATGCATGACGACAACAACTATATGAAATGCAAGCTACATAAACAACAAAAACAACAGCGATTGAAAATAAGGTATATTAAAGTGGATTTATAATGAAAGCCAAGCAAATATGTAATAGACCGACGTCACAAAACAACACACTAGTGTACAAGAGCCACTTCGCCAACACACAGCTGGGTATACAAAAAAAATTAGTAAAAGAAAATTTGCAGAAGAACGAAAGGAGGAGGCGTCTGAAAAGTAATAATGTAAAGCTCTGGCTGTCTGCCTGCCATTTGCAGACCAAACATAGACCGGCCAACAAACGCCTAACCGACCAGCAAATGGACTGGCATATGAATGAATGATATAGTACGTATTAATGTACATACACACACACAAACACATGTAAGAGAAAAAACTAAATAAAGAAGCCAGCGACAGCCTATCAACATTAGCAAAAACTACTTAGTGGAATGGCATTTTACTTTGCGTAATTACTTTGCGCCAACTGTTAGCTCTACAAACGAAGCCATAGCTACAACAACACAGCCAACGGAGAGTCAGAAACGGCCGACAAAGACAGGCAACAGTCAGCAAACACATGCACAGAAACATGCAAACCAAAAAAAAAAAAGAAAAAAACAATGCTTTGATTTAGTTGTGCGCGAGGACCAAGGCAAATGTGTTGATGTGGAGTGTGAGGCGTGTAAATTAGAGAAAAGAAGAGGGCGAGGCGAAACGAAGAGGCGAACCGAAGCGAGGAGGCGTGAAATAGCGAAAGACATCACGAAAGAATAGAATGTTAGTGAAAATGACAGCAAGTGTAGCCGAGTCGCGCCGCAGCTTAAGGCACAATAAGCCATGCAAGCCGTTGGGTCCGGTAAAAGTGGTTGTGAATGAGGGAAATACGTATAAATAAGGTAATACATGGCGTATGAGCAACATTGTTTTTGTATGCATACACGTACTAAGCGTGTTTGATATAAAAGTAAGTGGGTTATTTGTTCAGACATTTGTTCATAAAAGTAAGTAAAATACATACACACTCCAACAATACTAAATACTCAATGAAAAAGGTGTTGCATGCGAAATATGTGTGGCTTATGTACATATGTATGTATGTATGTATGTATGCGTGTATACAGTGGCCTTGCCGCGTTCAGGCTGAGAGGCAAGTGTGGCCGCGTGGTGACCGTATGGCAGGTGTTTGTTAGTTATGAATGGCAGTTTTAGTTGTGTGGTTAATTGTGTGTATGTATGTGCGAAGAACATAATTACAGCTAAAACAACAACAACTATACAAACAAATATATGGACCGGCGTAGCCATTTGGTATGCACATAAAGCAAAATGCTTTTGACGCTGTTGTTGATAATTAGTAAATACTTAATTGTGGGTATTGTAAATTAGCAAGTGTGTTTGTTTGTTTGTGTGTTTGTTTGTTTTCGTTTGTTAGTTTATAGCATCGTCATCGGGTACACATTAGTTGGGTCAATTACTTGGGCTGAAATTGATAAACTTCCGGAGAAATGTGATACAAATGCATATACATACATACATACTTTTGAAAATATATATAAACACTATACATATGTATATAAACACAGAAATATATGTATTAATATGTATATTAGGGTGGTCCCCAAATGTATGGAGACAAATTGTATATCATATTTCGTGAACCTCACCCCCTAAATCGATGCTAATGTGGTCGAAGGTAACACGTATAAATTTTTGTCCCGATCGGAGACGGTTAAGGGGTGTCGCACAGGAGTCAAAATTCACATATCGCTAGCTTAGAGTGCAAATTGTGTAAGTCCTTTTTTAAAACTTTATAGGAGAGACAAAAAACAAAAAATAAAAAAATTCGAAATAAAAAAAAAATTTGCTGTTCATGTAAATATTTTGGACTTACACAATTTTCTTCGCTTTTTGGACTCACACAATTTGCGTATCACTGAATAACAACGAGTAGAAATATGACAAGTATCACAGACTTGCACGGAAAGAAATTTGTATACTTGAATCAAGAAAATGCTTTCTTGAACTCAATTTAGAAAATTTTTAAGGAAATAAGAAAAAATGACTTAATTATTACTGGAATTAAGAAATTTAGTTTTCCAAAAATGAGAAAATTATTTTTCCAAGAATGAGAAAATTATTTTCTTATTCAAGAACACTAACAAAATCTATAGAAAAAGTGTTGAAAAAAAATGTTTAAATAAATAAGAACATCTTTTCTTAAATTTACTTAAATGAAGAAAATCTTTTTGCTAATATCAAGAAGAATTTAAGAAAATTGTGTTTCGATGAATTGGAACAACAAACTACAGCAAAAAAAAATTGAAAATAAATAAGAAAAGGTTTTCTTGACCGAAGTAAAATATTTCTTGGTGAATTTGAACGCCAAAGTTCTTTGAGCATATCAGCAAACTACAGCAAAAAAAAATTTAAAATAAATAAGAAAACGTTTTATTGAGCGCAGTAAAATATTTCTTACTGAATTTGCATTTCCAAAGTAACATGTATGTTTTTCCATTTGCCATCCGCTTTGCATATTTCTGAATATTTCTGCAATTCTCAGATTGTTAGTGAAGCGTTTGGTATAAGGAGTTCACTATTTGCATCTTCATTTATATTAATTGAAATGTTGTCATTTCAGTGAACAAGTCATAGGAAAATAAGTACTAGTTGACTAATTATGGTTTTCTAATCCCCCATGATTAGTTTTCATTTTCCTTATTTTTTACGTTTTTAATATTTTTAGAAAATTTTTACTTGATTTAATATTTAATATTTTCTTATTTACTTAAGCTCGTATAAGAAAAGTTTTACTTGCAACAAAAAAATTATTTCTTAATTATTTATTTCTAAAATCAAGAAAAAAACACTTACCGCAAGTAAATTATTTCTTATTTATTTAAAATCCAATTTTACTTGCAGCCAGAAAATGTTTTCTTATTTATTTAAAATCCATTTTTGCTGGATGTGAGAAAACTTTTTCTTATTTATTTAAAATCCAATTTTACTTCAAGCAAAAAAAATGTTTACTTATTTATTTAAAATCTAATTTTCTTGGATTTTCTTGATATTAAGAAATTATTTTCTAAGTTCAAAATCAAGTCTAACTTTTCTTGTCTCGGCATTGATTCTAGTAAAAAATTCTTTCCGTGTGTTTAGCGCGGTGTGTATTTGATTTTTCTACCGTTCTACATAAAAATATACTTTTTCATAAAAGTGGAATTACACAGTTTGCGCTCTAAGCTAGCGATATGTGACTCCTGTACGACACCCCTTAACCATTTTCTATGGGGATCAAAATTTATATTTGATATTCTCGAGTACAGGTCTATCGATTTTGAGCATTACATATAAAAAAAATATTCTTTGTCCTCTACTTTGTTCTGAAATTTGACCCCTGTGCGACACCCCTTAAACGTCTCCGTTCGGAACCAAAATTTATATCTAATATCTTTGAGTTCAGGATTATCTATTTCGGGCATTAGACTTAAAAACAAATTTATTTAATTTTTGAATCCCCATAGAGCATTCTGAACTTTGAACCCTGTGCGATACCCTTTAGCCATCTCCGATTGGGACCAAAATTAATATGTAATATCTTCGACTGTGCTGTTACCGATCTTGGTGGTGAGACCGAAGAAAATCGATTATTTGATTTTTTTAAGGACCGCCCTAATGTACACACATAGTATATGTTTATTATCTAAATTTATGTGCACCTCAGTTTAACGTTATAACCACATGCTTTGAAGTGTAATTATTAAACTTAAGTAATCATTAGTTAATGTGTTTGATAAATTATGGTGTGTGAATGAAATTAGATGCGTTAGTATGTATAGTTTGTATGTGTTTATGTTTGTGCGCACTTTTGCTCTGATCATGTCCATAAATTATTGGTTTGAGTGTTGCAGTCGATACGTAGGCATTCTTCACTGCGAATCAATTCAACGCCGTCAACAAATTCATAAAATTTTTTCACTTCGATTTTTTGTGTGTTTTTGGTATTAAGTTAAGGTTAAGGCTTTTCCGGCATTCGATAAAACTGTGCCATAAAGGGTTGTTGGCTGTTGGCAGAATAATTCCAACACAGCATGAAACATGACTATCCATATAATAAAGCACCCAAAACTTATCTTTTTTTGCCATTTTAAATTGCGAAATTTCATTTTGATTGATTTTTAAATAATGGAAAAATGGATTAAAATACACATCGTATAGAAATATGTTGTTGAAAAACATATAGTAAAATTGCACGAGCTTTAATTTCGTAGAATACTTTAATACTCTAACACCCCCGCGAAGTGGTTTTTTGACCCCTTTTTTAGATAGTCCAAAAATATATTATTTTGAAGGTCGATAGAGGGTTAATATTTTCTATAAAATTTCACAAACGGTCTTCTCAGACAAAATCATTGTACAAAAAACCTAAAAGATACCACAAAGCCTAAAATCGAGAATCTGTTAAGTGAAATATTCCACTTGCATCTGGCATAGTTTCATTATCAATTATGTATACTTCAGCTGGCCATGAAATTAAGTTCTTTTCTCAACAAGCTAAGCGTTATGTTTGTCATCGTAATTGACTCGTTGCTTTTATATCAACAGATATCTCCTCTTAAACTAACATATGTACGTGCTAAAAAGATAAAGAATTACTGAATGTGCCATCAAAGAACATCTTCCTGTATTGTATTAAGCATCTCTTTCTCTTTGCTCATCAAATGTTAAACTTTTTCCAAAGAACAGTTAAATAAAATGTTTATTAAAATGATTGACGCCATCAACTTGTGGTAAATGCTGTAGCGTTTAATATTTTATTTATCTATTTATTTTTTTTTTTTGTTTTTTTGTTTTTTTTGTTTTGTTTTATGTAATAAACCTCATGTTACAAGCGCGTGTTAAATTGATAAGAATGTTTTATTATTATATTCTCTCATCTTACAATCTCATCAACCTACATTAGCTACATATTTATTTTTATTTGTGCAATATTTCTTTATACTTTACTTTTGCCTTGCATATTTCATATCACTTTATGCTTGTCCACATACGTGCATAAATATATCTCCATGCCAAAAAGCAGCAAGAAGGTACGTAAATAAGTAAGCATGCCAGCCAATTTAGCTTCATATGTACATATGTATATTTGTGTTATTTTATTATTTTTATAATTTCTTCGTAATAAAGTGTAATTTAATGAGGTAATAAAATAACATTAAAAGTCAGTTGATGTTCTGGCGGGCTGATGAATTAAGTTGGCAAAATGAAATGAATCAACTAACCAACGAACGAGTAAAGGTTGGCTGACAGACAGACCGACATACATACACACAATCATTTATGGCTAAATACATAAAAATATAAATTGTTATGCCTTCCACTGCGCAATTGCCTCTTTAATAGTCAGTTGCATTGCGCTTTAAGTCTTCTTTTTTGTTTGTGCATTTATTTGATAATTCAATACATTTCTTAGACAAGCGGAGAAGCCAATTGAATTTGAATTATTTTCCGTAACAAATGAAATTGTCATTTTGTATGAATACCTACTTGACTGAGTATTTATGATCTCTCTTATAAAGTTATGTTTTATTCTACAATATAAATAATTTAATTACTCATACGCCATGCCGGCTCAAAAAATATGGCTGACTAAAATGTTCTGCGTCATAGAAAAAAAACTTTTTGAAGGTAATAAGCTTACACTTTGCTTGCTTTTGGCATTGATATGTATACGCTATGGTTTTATGGCATGATTTTACATAGAATTCACATACATATGTATAAGCACGCATACACACCCGGATTGATCTCTTTCGGGAGCAATAGGTCCACAATTAGACCCCGATTGTTCCCGTATGGGTATAAATGTAGACTAATTGTAGGCCAATTGTTCCCGAACTGGTATAAATGTGGACTAATTGTAGACGGATACTTCCCGAACGGGTATAGATGTATGTAGATTAATCGCTTTCAACCCGGACGGGTACAAATCTAGATTGGTTAATACCAAAAATATCCATTGAAAAAGCAATTACAATTATGCACTCAAGACTGACTATGTAAAAAAATTTTAATTTATTGAATAGATTTTTTTACAAAAGTAAAACTTATTGTATAATCTTTATTTAAATAGGCATGGGCATTTATAATTTTTAAAGATTGTTATAAAAAATAGCCTTGGCTTTGAAAAATTCGTCAGATGTCTTTTACACTCGCATAATGCATTCTCAAAACTTTAAATATTTGGAAAAAATACTTAATTTTTTAAAGCGATTGATCTACATTTGTACCCGTTCGGGTGTACAAATTGAATAATTAGTCTCTTCATAGGACATGCTCGAACAAATGTGATCAATTCGCTCCATATAAAGGGATGTAAAATTGGATTAGTCGCATGCTCCCTTGCGATTGATCCTGGACACGTCCCGGATTAATCGCATTTTTTGCAGGGCATGCATATACATACATATATACATATGTACATTCATGTAATCATACACACACGGCAAATTAATAAAAATTAAATGCCAAGTTATTTAAGCGCACGCACGTACAGAAGCATAAATAAATAAATATGCCCATATATGTACATACATATATCTACATACATACGCACAACTTCACATCAAAATAGTACACATTTCTCTGCGCAGCCAACACAAACAACACAAAAAATAAAAGCAAAACAGAATCAGATACAGAAAACATTTCGCCTGCCATATTTAATTTATTATTCAAATGCCTTCACACTGCTCGTTTACAATGTCTGAGCTGAGATTTTTTCGCAATTTACACCATTAAGCACCTAAGTAAGTAGTACTACCTCCCACAACACTACAGTTACTCTTGTGTTGTTATTCTAATGAAGATGTCATCAAATTTAATATCTAATGTGTTATGTGTAAGAAAGAAGTAATAAAACACCATACCGATTATGCAATGTAAGGTCATGTGATGTTCCGTCTTGTGATATGATTTTGTTTGCTTTGACGTAATGTCATTTGACGTGATGTGATATGATGTCACGTGAGGTTTCTCTGGCTCGGCTTAATGTGTTTTGATGTGATGTGATATTAAGTCTCTTGATGTGATATTTTGTCTTGTGATATCAAGTAATGTGATGTGTTTTAGTTTTGTGATTTGGTGTTATATCTAACACGCAACCGATACGCCATCAATATTTGGTATTCTTGAGATGGAAATTCTTTTAATGTCTGGCATCTAACTATTAACTTACTTACCACTTTCAGTGAAAAATTGAGCTAAACGATTCTATTAAATTTAAGTTTTTTAAGGTGGTATTCCTCGCAAGCCTTCAAAATGTGATATGATTGAATGGACGCGCTGGGGCAATTCTTTTATCCTATTGTCGTCAAATGAAAGTCATCAAGCCTACAATACAACGTATATTTTTGTAGCGTTAATACGTTTCTGTTAGCTTTTATTGTTCTTACTACCTTTTCAATGTCTTTTCAAAAACTTTGCATACAACCTGCCTGTGCCTGTAAGGTGATCAAAAGACAAATTGTAGTAGATAATTTGATAAAAGACTCAAACAACCAAAAAAACGTATAGATCAAAGCGATTTTTGCTATTTATACAACTAAAAAAAGAGGCAGAAGTAGAGGCAGAGGCAGAGACAAAGAGGCGGAAAACAAGCGGCAAAACAATAAAAGCGATAGCAGAAACATATAAGTTTACAAACAAACATTTAGACAACCAATATACAAACATTCAAAGGACTCCTCTACCTTTGTGCGAGCTGGTTGTACGGCCTTAGACAAAAATAAATGCGTGTATTTTCACATAAAGTCAGTTTTTATGTGTATGTATGTATGCATATTTGTTTGTGTTTGTTTATGTAAGTGTGTGAGGCACTTTAAAAAGGTTTAATTTCCGTTTACACACAACAATTTATTTCCGAAAAAGGCTGAGCCTTGTAGAATATAAATTTGCCTTTGATGTTGCTGATTAAATTTGTATTGCTATTGATAGTTATTTATTGTTTTTGGTAATTACATGCTTAGTTACTATATCGATGCTTCATGAAAACGAAAATTTATATTGAGCGTACTTTGTGGTCGATTTTTAATGTTTGGAAATGATTTGGCAATGATTTGGAAATGAAAATTTTCAGGAAATAATGGCAAATTTAAGTGGAAAACTAAATTTAAATGGAAATGTCCCTCTTTATTTTAGATTTCCGTGAACGAGTGTATGTACTAAAATTTTACATTTATGTTTTGTTGTTTGCTTGTCCGACAGAGATTGCTACCCTGTTTTGTGGAACGATTTTCTTTCATCCCTTGTCAAGTTTGATTTGATTGTAAACCGTTTTCGGCGTTGCGTCATCTTCATTTTTACACTTTGTTAGCTTTTCTTTAATAGTTTGAGCATTTAAATTCAAAAACCTGTACGCATAGAAAAGCAGCTGGGTTTTTGTCTCCATTTTTTTGCTTGCTTAGCAATGACTGCTTTAGGAATAATGTTAGTGGCTTTAATTCCTTTACATATATCCCTTTCTGGCTGAACTATGCCGCCTGTCAACCCATTTTTCAACAGTTGGCATTTGCGTAAATTAGTTACACATTTTCAAGCTTTTACTGGCTGTCATAATATCCTCCACACTGAGCCTAAAGCACTCACTTAAATGCTCTTCATTACAAACAAAAAAAATTAAACCTTTCGGCAATGTCATCATCCACCTGTCCATCACAACTTAAAAACACTTTTATCGTGTTGTGCATACTTACATATCTACATAAATTACCTCAGATGTTATGGTTAAATAAATTTCCATTTCAGCTTACCCTTTTTTCTTTTGCTAATTTGACCCAATTTTGTTTATTTTTGTTTGTAAGCAAAGCATTTAGCAGTCATAGTTTTGGTTATTTTTTTCTTCTTCTACTTCTTCTTCATTTGCTAACCATAAAAGCGAACAGCCCAAATGCCAACATTGACGTTACCTCGACGCATCCTTTTTTGCTGCTGCCCTCTAAAAGCTTACTAACCAGTCTCTCCAGCCTCCTCCACTGACCACCGGCATTAAAGCACAATAAAGCCTAATGTTTTGGCAATAAAATCTTTTTTTATTAACTCCCTCTGCCTCTGTCTCCCTCTGTGTTTTGCTGAAATGTACGTTTGTCCCTTTTTTTTGAGTTCCTTTGTTATCTAAAGACACTTTTTTCGCTTGAGTTCGTATACAAATCATACATTGAATTGGATTTTCATATCAAATCCACATTTGTCCATCACTTTGGCATTTGTGTGCCATTTTCCAGCAAGCAATTGATTACTTTACCCTTAGGCATAACAAATTTGCTGTCTTCCCACATTTGAAGTGTCAAAGACAAAGGTTGTACGGAACGTTTTCCGTTTCATTTTATACCCAATTGGTGTTTGGGGGTTATTTGTGGTTTAAAATGAAAGTGTGTGATTTGATATTGGCTTTTAAATATTTTTACTTTTCTTTGCCGATATTAAAGTACTACTTCTTTGACTACTATGTGTGCTACCATCAGCTCCTTTCACATTTCATTTCACAGCACAGCCGCCAGCACCACCTTCACCCTGCTCCGCTCTCTCTCATGCTCCTGCGAAAAATTCGTTCGCTCGTTTTGATTTATTTCTCTGCCAAATGTGTTGAGCTTATTGATTTTTACCTAAAGGCAAGTAATATCTGTTTTCACTGCACATCCACATGTTCATTCATGTTCAACAACAAATATTTTGTAGTAAAAGCAAAAATGTGCTTGAATCGATAACCGTCCAATACAGTAGTAAGTGTGAGCGTGTAGATTTTTTTTTCTTTTTCTCAAACGCTATTAGAATTATATGCTTGGCCCAAAATAATTTCATATTAGCGCTTGTACTTATTGACTTACATAATTGTTATCTCGTTTGACTTTGTTCTTCACGTTATTCATATTTGTTGGTCAACGAGACTTTGTTGCTTGAGTGAGAGAGAAGTTCGCACTGGCGGTGCTATCATAAATTGGCTGGGCATGCCTATGTATGAAGCATGGCCATTTATGCAATTTTCTTTGCTGTATTAGCTGAAAATCTGATTACGGTTCCGCCATTGACTTTGACTAAATTCGTTTTGCATATTTGATTTGTTGTTTACATTCATACCGTATGAAACTGACAAAGCCAGCTGCTCATTTGCATAAAATTTGATGTGAAAAATAAAAAAAAGTGGTTGCTACTTTTTTTCAATTTACCTCTGAAAATAAACAATTGACTTCTCTTCAGAGAAGATGAGAAAACAAGCTATCTTCTCCTGTTTTGAAAGCCTCATAAAAGCCCATGCGTGAAACTGCTATATCATGCCCATTTACTCAGTCTGTGCTAAGAGACCAGCTGATTTTTTGTTTTCTTCGCTGTGATTGGCTGTACAAACAAAATAAAAGTGAGTGTTGTTGGTGGACTAACGCACCATGACAACTTAAGTAGTAAACAGATTTTAAAGAAATTCGTAAAATGAAATGAACGAAAATGTTTAGGCAAGCCGGGCTTTTCCGCTTGTATCCGCCACTGGTATGTGGATATATGCATATGTCAGTAAGCATGTGTGTAGGTACGTGAGTGCTGTTGAGTGCTTCATATTTCAAAGGCTGGCAAGACGATATCTTGTACATGTACTTATGAATGTACACATGCACTATAATTTTTTCAGTACTTTTGTTGGCAAAATTTTCGTTAAGGATAAAAGAAAATAAGATAACCAAAAACGAAAACACCAAAAAAAAGTTACCAAAAAAATCGCAACTCTCACGCTCTTTTAGATTAATTGCCAAAGACTTCGTTAAATATTTGATAGCACAACGAAAATGTGGCAAATGGAGTTCATACATATAAACACAGCAGCGACAAAACTCATTTGCATTAAAGAGAGGCCAGAAATAAAAAAAAAAGCAACTACCAAGCAAGTCCATGCGGTTAAGTTCTTTGGCGAGTGAATGAACTACTGGATTGAAAGGATAATATTTGTTTATACATCTATAAGCATGTTTTTGCGTGCTTACATGCCATGTGCTTTATATATTTGCATATTTCTCACTTTAAACTGTTGTTGCATAGAAACAGGTGCGCATTATGTACAAGATATGCAAACCCGTTAACCTTGAGACTCCAAAAACCAACGCAGCAGCCATTAGATATCTATCTTCTCTTCTATTTTTTTTTATTTTTATTGTAATGGCCTTTCTTTTTTTATTAACATATTTACATACGTTTTTATGTGTTTATGTATTAAAGTACATACATACATAGGTATCGCACAACCACTTGCGCTCGAAAGCATTTAATTTCAGCGTGGCTTCAAAATAAATTATGCAAAAATTGTAGAAGAAGAAGAGAAATGCAAATTTTATATGCACAAAAAAGAAGAAAAAAAAAGGATTGCCATCAACGAAGGTACCAAACGCGAGAACACCAACAACAAACAAACAAAGGAGCAACGGAACACACCCTCAACGGGTTAGGGATAATGTAATGTAATGCACTCATAATTTAGTTAAATTGACTCGCCGGCGAATTTGCCAAAGAGCAAGTGAGTGTACCTGGCCGCTGCTGCTGCTCTCGCTGGCGACAGAGGAGCATTTGGGGAGTTGGTTGGTCGACTCGCTTAAGCAACCTCAGACGACAAGCAAAACAGACACAAGAAAACACATGCACAAACCCTTACGAACATGAATAAGCAAGCTCATGCAAAACAAACCCACACAAACATGCACGAACAGTACAAAAAAAAGCAAAGCACTCAAGTGAAATTTGCAACGAATTTCATTAATGAAAAAGCATTATGCGGACTGACTGCAGTTGAAAATTTTCTGGTAATGCGGGAGGGGCACTGGAAGCAAATCTTTTGCACTGCCATAATCTTAGCTTAACGAATTGGAGGACACAAGTTTGTACATACGAGTACAACAAAAAAGTGCAAGCTAGTGCAAAAGAGAGAAAAAGAAAGTAGTTAAATGTGAGTGCATGTTGATGAGTTTGCTTTTAAGTTTTCGGAAAAAGTTGAAATTAATTTATATTTACCAACGTTTGGGAGCAGAGCAGAGGTAAAGTGACACCAGAAAAGCAGAAATTACTGAAAAAGGTACAAAAAATGTCAAAAAAAAAGAAAACTAAAAAAGTAACTATGACAAAAAAAATGCATGAGAAAAGCGCAAAACAGTACAAGAGTAAAG